>VYXB01000792.1:761881-884642 GCA_013397135.1 Pachyramphus minor | reverse complement strand
GGGAGCGGGGGGGGGGGGGGGGGGGGGGGGGAACCACACCAAAAAAACCCAACACAAATGCCACAGAATCTTTCAAGTCAGCCTGAATTTATTCTTTCAGGGCTCTCAATGCAAATAATGAATAGACTCTGGACCTGGTTAGCTTCTATGAACTGTCAAAGATTGCAGAGGTGGGAACAGCAAAGCTACAACACAGTGTCTAGTCCAATAAATTCATACCCAAGCTTCAAAAATTAAGGCAGAGCTACTGAGAGCAGCTGCTGTAAACAAAACCCACTAGGTATATCTGCCTATAAAAAGAATACAATAACAAAACAATAAACAGCCTGACAGTTCGTGCTCCCAAGCCCCTACAGACATAGCAGAACATAATTTGTCAGTGCCCAGAAGCCTCTACACACATAAAGAAGAGGAGGGCATGGAGAGTCAACCCTGGGAAACCTGGATCAGCTGGGTTCAAGCCTACACACTGGTGTCAATGACATAACCGTACCCTGGAGCTCATCCTGCTCTTGTGCCTTGTCTCATTAGTCACTTGCCCAGTCCACCAACCAAGGTAAATGGAAGGAGATGGTTTTAAAAAAAAAAAAGTAATTAAAACCTCAAAGACTTTCACATGAGACCTGTTGTTCACCATATCTGAAAGGCACTCAAGGAAAGGAAGGAGAAGGGAAGAGCTTGCTTTGAGTCTCCTCTGTTCATTTAGTTTCCACTATTAAATCCATATTAACTGTTTCTGCACCAAGGTGGCAACCACAAGGAAAGACATCAGCACTAATAAATACGGAACTTAGAAGGACCCAGCTGCATAAACCAAAGTGGCTAATTTTGTAAAGCATGTCCCAGGAGCCTCAGAGGGAGACAGAGAAGCACATCCAAGCACAAGGCAGCCCCACAAACCAAGTGACTGCCCTGTGAGGGATGCTGGCTGCACATCCCTTTCTGGCCAGGGCTGGCACTGCCGCATTTCAATCTGTCTCAGGCAGCTTCAGAAACATGCGTGGTCCAACAAGACACATTACAAGAATATGAGGAATTTGTCTTTTTTTGGGAGTGAAGATAATCATCTTTGCAGGAGCAGGAGACCTCTTGGCAGCCAAGCAATGATTTGGTACTTCCCATTAGGCAAGGACGGACCTGTTCCCTTCCCTACCACCACGAAATCATACTCCATGTGACTTCACACAATGGCAGAAGAGTGCATTCAACCCATGGAAGCTGTGCTAGTGCTCACAAACACTGGACTGGGAAGCTCAACCCTGCAATCCAGCTGAGCCTCCCCAGCTCACCACTGTGCTCAACCTCTATCAGCATAATGTCATTTTTCTGGGACTTGCAGAGCTTTATTTGGAGGGAAGGGGAAAAGGCAAGGGGAAAAGACCTTTTGTGGTTACAAAAAAAGCTTCAAGCCAGAAGGATCCAAACTGAAAGGTATATCACACCACAAAGCTTGCCACTCACTGTGCTCAAGCCATCCAACAGCCCCAACTCAGGCTTTTCTGAGGACCTCTGACTGATAGCAGATTTTTACACATTTTTGAAGTCCCTGATTCTGGCCTCACAAACTCTGGCACCGTCACAGCACATCCTGACTGCCCTGCCTCAGCAGCACTTGTTTGGGAGCAGCTGCCAGCTCTCCTCCCCATGCCATGGAGCATGCAATCCCACGCCAGCACCACCAGCCCCACGGCAGTGGGTAAAAAGCCAGTGAATCAGCCATCATCAACCTCACTCCACACCAGATGCCTCCTTAGTCTATCCTGAGGGTGAGGCCCCATTTCATGGAACTAGGAAAAAGAGGAGAAAAGGGAATTTGCTTCATCTACAAGCTATAAATCCTTTCCATCTTCCTGAGCCCAGCAGAGATGGGAACAGCTGTGTGACAGCACTTCCGTAAGGCTCCAGCTCTGTCGAAGACGCTGAAATACCAATTTAAGTCTAAAAGCTGGAGAGCAGGAGAGAATTAAGGGAAAGGCAGGGCAGGGAAAGGAGGAAGGGCAACCACAGAATCACAGAAGGGCTTGGGTTGGAAAGGACCTTGACAGATTATCCAATCCAACTTCCCTGACATCAGCTGAGACATCTTTCACTAGATCGGGTTGCTACAACCTAACCTTGAGGACTTTCAATGATGGGGCATCCAATGCTTTTACAGGAAACAAAATTAATATAAATTCCTTGAAAAAAAGCATTACTTTGCTTAAGAGATTTTTTTTGGTCAGTGAGTACAGAGGACAAACCTCACTATGCACAGGACAGGGTCTGCTGAGGAACAAAGGGAGGAGACACATAACACCAAATATGTGAGCATGGAGAAAGAAGCCAATATATAACAAGTGGACTGTCAGGACCCATGGCTGGATGCTGTCTAATCCATCTCCTCTCAGCATGAAGAGAAGATGCTCTCAACCTTCAAACACATCTAGCTCCATCCAAGGACCACCTTGACCCTGGTTAAACTCTTTTAGAGCTCCTGCTTCAATGTCTGGACATCTAATTTTGCTTTCCAGCCTAACTCATCAGCAGCTACACTTCCTCCCAATGCACACCTGTTCATCTTGCAGATAAACATCTTCCCCAAGCTCAAACAGCTCTCCTGTCTCTGTGGGGTAAATACAGAATTGTGTAAGATGATGAGCACCTGCACTTCCCAGGAGCTGTGGTGCTCAAGCCTTCCAGGATCAGGCAAGGTTAATACCCTGCAAACCATCACAGTGGGGAATGGAAGCACTAAATCCTCCAGAAATCCAGCCCAGACCACAGCACGAGGAAGTGTGGTCTGGTGTTTGTAGGACCTATAAAAACACAGATGTGCCCGCCTTTTCAGCTCTCTGCACGGCAGAGACCTTGCAGAATGTTATGCAGAGCTGTGGTCTTACTGATGATGATGATAATGATTATCATTATTACTTCTACCACTACTGCAGTCATACCCAGGGGCCCCCAAACAGATCTCTGCAATAGAAAGAAATGGTCTCTGCTTTGATGAGTTGATAAATATAGTCTGAAACAAGTTGCAGCAACTCAGCATGGCAAACAGTGAGGAGAGGGGCTGGCAGCACTAGGAAAAATTGCTCACTTTGTTGGTCTAAACCACACCCACATTGAGTGCTTCAAACTACATTAAAACACTGTTGGTTTATAAACTCTTGGCTGTTGTGATTTCACTTTTTTCAATCATGTAACCATTTCTAACTTCCTTTAAAGTTCCATTAAGTAGCTTTTAATCAGCACCTTCTGGCTGATTTTTGTGCAGGTGTCAGGAAAAGAAAAATAAAATCAAAGTCAAAGTGAGATCAAGGAAATGCTTCAGTGGGAGGGAGAAGGGGGTACAGTCACTCCCCCTACATGTCACAGAAGGATCTGCTCCACTGTCACTTCAGTGGCTTTTCTCTGTGCTTTCAATAGGATCAAGAAATAAAATCACAAATGTGATCAGCCAGAAAGACCCTCCACCTGTGAGCAACACACGTACAAAATAATAATAAAGAAACACAAGGCCAGAGGATGCATATTCCTGAATGTTAAAAGCAACAAGCTGAAGAAATTACCAGGAACAGAATTCGCCAGTCTCCCAGAGAGATACTATTTCAGCTGCCAAAGGCTGCAGGGAACCAACTCCAGCAACACTGCTGGGGCAGGCAATGCTGTGATGTGCACAGTGACCCTCTGCCCCATCAGAGCCCCAGAACAGCCCTTCCCCTGAGCTGCTCCCACACATCTCTGGCAGAAGGAAGCAGGTAATCCCCATGTTCCTCCAGCAAAGCAGCTCTGGCAGGGTAGGAGGGATGAAAACACACCAGGGGTGCAAAGGGATGCTGCAGCTCCCCACCTACAGACTCGCAGCCAACCAGATGGGAAAGACCTGTGATCAACAGAGAACAAATTTAGGCAAAATGACTCACAGTGCCCCTGTATGCAGGGAAGCACTGGGGCACGGAGCTGTCTCCCAGGCTGAATTACTGCTGCAAAAGCAGGGAGGTCATTGAAAAAACAATTAGGGAGCCTGGAGGAGAGAAGGGAGCCATAGAAAGTGAATGAAGCACATTGGGCTAAATATTTCTCACTGCCCCGCTCTCGCCTGCCAGATCCCAGAAGCCTCATGTTCTCAGGGTTATATATGGCTGGGTAATGGCTTTTCACGGGCTGCTGACAGCGACCAGCAGCATGTCACCTTTTGAAAGTGGATTAGCTTAAGCTGCAGGCACGCTGTCACATCACTAAGCCTGCCTCTGACCAGGTCTTGGCCAACCCTTAGCTCTTCCAGGCCTGTCAGATAATGACAGGATCCCCAAATGCCCAGCATCAGACAAGGCAAGGGACTGGTACTGACAAAGTCCCCCTGTGAGCTCCTGATCGTCTCTCGGTTTCCAACAGACCTGGTGATGCCTGATTGTGGGACCAGACATTCAGGGTTGCATTAGGAATGTTTGTGTGTCTTGTCTCCCCCTCTCAGCCTGCAGTGCCTGCTGTGCTCTTTGGGAAAGCCTCCTTCCCCAAATGCCAAGAAACACGGAATTTTTAGAGGGTGATAATGTTCCTGAGTCACATATAATCAGACCCACAATCACTAAACCACTGACAATTAAGATATACTGACTTTTTTCACCCAAAAATAAGTGACTGACCAAGCACAGTTTTCCTAGGAAAAAAGGGGGTTATTTTCCATTATTATTTTTAATTTCAAGAGAATCAGAAAAATAAGAACTTCCACTTGACTTGAAGGTGACATTTTCACTGCATTTCAGAAGTGAATTATTTTTTACTTTTTAAATTCCAAATGTCTTTCTCTTCCTATTTCTCGCAAAGTTTTGTTACTGAAGGCAGCAGAACAGGTGCACACGACTTCGCTTTTCCCCCTCCAACACATTTTCTTTTTTTGTTCTGAATTCTCTGAAGTTAGAGTGGCAGAGGAAAAAAACGAAAACACTCAGACTTTTCCAACTTTCCTACAAGCTATCCTTCAGTTTAGAAAATCACTCAAGTGCAAGATTTAATGTGCTGCTTTGTTTTTATTTCTCCTTTCCATTATTCTGTAGTCTTCCTGAAAATGCATACAACTTACAAAAGATAGAGAAGAAAGAGGAAAAAATATACAGATGATATTTAACTTATTGTACTCAATACAAAAGAGGGAAACGTGATGATGGAACAAAGTAGAGCATCCAAAACTATATACAAAAGCTGTTTGGGCAATTTTCTTTAATACAACTGAGTTTTTCTTTTGAGGGAGAGTTGCAGATAAGGGGGAGAGTGTTCCACCCACTTCTAACCATAGTAAATCACCACAAACAGAAAAGTCATGCCTTGCTAAGACAGCTACCACTCTTTCCTAAAATCCATGGTTTTCTTCTTGTTTCTGCTGCAGGAAGGTTCCATCACACACTCTCCAATGTCAGCCAGGGGCATCCTGGGTGCTCCAACTGGCAGGTGTCCACTTCCAAATCCCAGAGGCACTTCCAACCATGCACTTCTGATGCTGGGAACTCCCTCCCTCCATGTGTCCACAAGCCAGGCACCCAAATCCCACGTTTGCTGCTCAATCACATGAAGAGGGAAGGACTTTCACAGCAGGAGGTAGAAGAAGGCCAACACACAGTAACTGGTAGGAATTTGTTTTGCTAACATAACAGCTCCAGAAGCTATTGCAATGGTCATGTAAATATCCTTTGAATTATTTCATATTGAAGTGTGTTCCATAGTAGAAGGAAAAGAATAAGACAATCCAGCCAGCAGGCTGGAGAGGAAGCACTTCTAGATTTGTTCTGCCAAACTTATGCCCTACAATCCCCAGTTATACCCATATTCCCACAGATCAATACTGAAAAGGGTTGTTAGAGCCCAAGCTCCTTGAATCATCACATGCCAGCAGAGACCAACAAGCAAAATCCTTTCACAAGTATCAGTCTTGGACATGGGACATCTGCTTCCAATTAAAACCAAGAAAGACCTGTCCCCATGTCATCCCCCAGCCCCACACCTCTCAGGAGGGTAAGCAGCCAGAGCAAGGGTAGGAGATACCTTCCCATTCTTCTTGATATGAATGATCTGAAACAGGGAGGCTCCCACAAACTCACCAACAAAGAGCAAGTCAGGAACAGCCTGTGTTAGCAGCCAGTTTCTCTGAATTGGTTGTGTTTCCTTCCTAAAAAAGTAAATACTCACCATCACCTCCCGGTTGCTTGTATGGGTTGTACTTTGGTTTGGGGGCAACGACAGGTGCAAACTTCTTTGGAGTCTGCTGGGTGGACACTGAGATGCTGGGAGTCCCAAAGGTGTGTGTGGTCTCCATCCTTGCAGTAACGTGACCAACAGGCTCATTGGTACTCTTGGGTGGCAGCCAGGACGGGTGGGACATGGTTCAGATCTGTGAGGAGAGGCAAAGAGTCACACAGGCATTAAGAGTTTAGGCTGGGGAAACAACAGTTGCATTCCTACTATTCTGCTGATTTATGAAATCAAACCTACAAAACCCTTTAACATGTTTAAGTGGCACATGCTTCACTTTACACAATATTGCTCCTAATGTATAAGACTTTAGCTACAAACTTGTCTTTCTTTTCCCAGCACATCAGAGTTACTGATTAGCTTACTGCTGATGCCTACAAAAAACATTGCTATTTTCCTCTTCAAACCAGAACAGAGATAGGTTGATACCCTGAAGCAGCCCATCAATTCCACCACCCATTCAGCACAGTAGTGATGTATTTGCCTTTCCCTATTAGCTTTATTAGGTGAGTACATTAAAGTACAACAGTGCAAGTGCTCTGGGGACAAGTCTAGTCACAGATAGGCAGACACTTCCAAAATACACTTTTAGCACTTTTTCACGTCATTTAGGACCCCATGCCCCAGTGATTTTCATTCAGACTTTTAAGAAAAAGGATTTCAAAAGCAGCTAATCATTCTTGATGCCTCCATTTCTGAATGCCCAGCTTAAGACATTTTAAAAGCATATCAATTTTGAAAAAATGCCAGAATCCCACAACCGCTGACAACCAGGCTCCTTTTAGACATCTTGACTTGTGTAACAAAAAACAGAGGCAGCCCAAATCATTACTTATTTATGAAAATCTTGGCTTTGGCCTCTTAAAAGCCTACATCACTTTTGAGAACTGGACTCAGATGCTGCTGAAAATGTTGCCCATAAAAATCCTGTTCATTGCAATAAACAAGTGCTTTTCACCACACACAAACCATATTTGCTGGGTAGCAATGATAGTCCTACAGTACCATCAGATGATCCCATGGAGCTGGATTTGAGAAGTGTTGGAGAAACTAAGACCCCATAGAGACAAAAGCTAATGCTAATTTTGGAGCTCTTGAGCACCTTGTCACTTTTGCCTACACACGGCTCTGGCGTCAGAACTCCTCAAGGCCACCAAAGCCAGCAGGCAGCTGTGACCTGAACAGGAAACATTTATTTTGCTCATGGAAACAGATCAGTGCAAGAGACAGCACCACACCATAAGAGACAGGAGCAGACTGTCATGGTAGAAAGGCACTTCCACCTGGGAACAACAGGACAAAGCAGAGGAGCTGCTGGATTCACACAAAGGTGGTCTCTAACTGCAGCAGTAAATGCAGTCTGCTGGGGCTGAGATGGAAGAGAGTTGTAGCTCTACTGGGCATGCCATCAAGGGCTGTATGGGTGTGAACAGTTACCCAAGCACAGGGTGGGAAATAGAAAGGGGGAAGATGAAAGGTGGGCTTTTGGTAGGTGCAGACCCTCTTGGAGAGGCCACTCCCAGCCTATCCTAGGCATATCCCTAATGCCTCACAGCTAAGACCTCCATGCACACATGCTTCTCCAAGAAACAAGCAACGCTGAGCTCTCCAATCAGCCCCCAGGATTACACAGACCATTTAGACAGGTAGAAGACATATCCGATATCATATTTAAGTCTGCCTAGAGAAAACAAAGCAGAAAGGACATTGTTTCCCTTTTTTAGTCCCTAATCTGGGCTCACACATCACTAGAAATAACAAGACTAAGCTCTCGGGAATTAGGAGCAGGGTTATTTTGCCAGCTTATCCTGGATCCATCCTACAAGCTTCATGGTGGGACAAAATCAGTAGAGTCCCTTTATCAAAGCAGCAAATGAAGACTCTTGGGTATAAACTAGAGAATGTATTCCTGTGGGTTCCTATATGGATAACCACGTCCTAGCAATTTGTTGTTGGCAGTGCTGAGTCAGATAGGGGAAAGGATCAAGGTCTCCACATGGTAGTGCAGTAGAACCTCCAGCTAACAGCAACGACTGTTTAAACCAATGGATATACACAAGTGCTTATTCCAACATGATAAATTTACTCCAGGTAACAGGTTTGCTACTTCAGGAGTAATTTCTACTTTGAGTCCCAATGTCTGACCCAACACGAGAAAGCAGACAATTTATAGTCATCTTCCACCTCCATCACTCCTTGCAGGAGAGAGGAACTGGCACATGCCAAACATCAGTCCCAACAGTTTTGTTTCTTCCTGGCCATGCAGTCTGACTGTTTGACATGAAGACAGTGGTTTCACAGTTCCTACCACTAGAAAGTGAGCCTGCTGCACCAGGAATCCAATACCAGTGAAAAGAAGATACAGGCTGGCCAGAAATGAGGCAGACAGAAGCATGGCACGAGGAGCCTGGAGATGGACAAGTATCAAAGGCTGAGCTGCAAGGATGTGACTTTCCTCCTCTGTCTGCCTGTCATCCAAATCTGTGGTAAGAGTGCAGAGCATCATTCTGAAAGCAAGAAGTGAAAGGCAGGTCCTCCCCACAGGGATGAAGAGCAAAACAGGTGGAGGCTGAGGGCACAGGAACCACAGTCCCTCTGCCTGGTACTTCCCATTACCAACCCCAACCTCGATGGACCTAGAAAATGACAGTCACTCCATCAGTAGCACTCACTTACACTGATGCTTCCTCCTCCCACATCCTTCAAAACTGTAAAAGCAGTAGTAAAATTCAAGCAACTATCTAGGTTTTAAGAACAGAAAGCAATGAGGGCACTCAGCCCTAAGAGAAAAACAGAACAAGTCTGCACGCTTCAGAGTTATTACCTCTGAAGACAACTGCACCTTATCCATTGCTAAAAGCATCCTGGAGTTTAATTCTTACAGGTTTTCAGCCTCTGGCTTGACATTTCATATGAAAGAGCATCCTGCTGCATGAAGTACCTAAGACCCTGGACATTATCTCCATTCTGATTCAAAAGAAACAAATCCGGAAAAAAAATTCCCAGTACTAACTAGATCATCACCATTCCTCCTCTGGAATGTCCCTTAACCACCCCTCAGGCAGCATGCCTTGGTCACACTGAGTTCTCATGGTCTCCCAGGCTGATGGCAAGGATGGGTTGCATGATGCACAAACCAAGGATGTCTGCCTCAGCAGCCAGCTTGCACAGCACTGAGGACGGTTGAAGACAATGAGAATTTCAGTGAACGAGCTCAAGGAGCAGAACACTCCTATGGACAGCCTGGGAGTGTGAGGAACACACTGCAGTAACTCAGCTGCTGACTGTAAGCTGGCACGCAGCTCCCTCTCAGCTAACCTCTAACGCCTTTGTTTTGGCCGTGGTGGTATTTTCTAATTGTTTCCCTGTTAGCCTTTTTTCTTCCTCTTTCTCCCCCTCTCATTTTCTGTTATGCATTTACTGTCACTTGTTTTTGCTATCTCTGCCTTGACAGTGTTTTCAGCAAGTTCCCTTTTCCTCATCTCTTCCATCCCCCGCTCCCCAGCCCCAATTAAATTTAGCCTAACTACTCTACAAGATCATAAAAAAAGAAAATGAATTAATCTCTTTTTAACAGCTGAAGCTAAACTTCTGAGTTTACTGTTATTTTACCCCCATTTTGTCACCTGGTAAAAAGGCCAAAAGCAAAGAAAAATGTAGGGGCTGGGGCTTGGAGCGAGGTACAGCCTCCCACCTCTCTGCAGATTTCTCCATGGTGAAGAACCCTGGCTAGTTCAGACAAAGTCATCAGTGCTCCCTCTCCATTCCCTGCAATATCACCTATTTGCAGGCAGAAGCTTCTTTGAAGCAAAACATTTTGTGATGCAGACAAGTAATCAAACAGCACAGAGAAACCTGGGCCTATAACTAATCCCCTTACTCTAAACTTACTCTTACGTCACTGTCTCTGTGTCACTGTGGTTCCTGCACCGGAATGAGACCCTCCAGCAAATAATGGCAGTGCTTTTCTGGCTTGCCAGCAAACACACCTTTCACTTTTGCGGTATTTTCTTCCATAAAAAGTTATTTTTCACTGAAAAGTTAAACTATACGTTAAATGTACAGCTGCCCCCATGCTTCTGCTCCAAGCAAATTATTCTTCAGGTGTGGTTTGCATTCGATGAGCCCCTTCCTGGTAAACCTGAATAAACCTAGCCATGCAACATTTAACACAGCAACACTGGAAAAAAACCTTTGTCAGCAGAGCCCCTGTCCCTGGGAACCCTCCTAGAGGGTCAGCAACCTTTTGCTTCCGTATCAGTGCCATGTCTCCCTGTCTTGGCTGAAGCCTTCTGAAATTCTGCCTGCCGCTGTCCCATAGCCACCCCTGCTCAGCAGTAACTCCCACAGCTCTGTTCCTGATCTGACTGCTACAAGCTTTTCCTGTGACTCCTTTACTCACTGATCACTCTGGCAATACCCACTTCCCAAATTCACTGCCTCATCCCAGGAAAAAAATCCCCTGAATCTTCTTTACGTCACTGCTTTGAAAGCCTTTCTCACTGACCATCTTGAGTAGCCTTCTGCACTGAACTGTACCCAACTACTGCTCCACAAAGCTTCTGTTGAGCTAAAGAATATTTGTTATGAAGTTCACATAGCCTCGACTGAAACAATTGGAGTGTTGGAGAATCCAACACAGCATTAGGTAAATTGTTTGGACAAGCAATTAAGCACAATAATTACAACTTCTCCTGTATGTCTGGCTTTAAATTTAGCTAGCTACGCTTCCAACCATTGCATTTTGTTATGCTCCTGTCATCTGCATTACAGACCTGCCTCTCTTACTTATGCAGATCCTTTCAGAACACAGCCAGGTCATTGGTTAAATCGAATCAAAACATTTAAATTAAGTATCAATTAAACTCCCTGTAAAGGGCAGGCTTCTCTTGATTCTTTCATGTATGTTTGCTCTGAATTCTCTTCAATTTTCCAGCTATCTTTTATGAAATGGTGGATGATAGAGTAAGGACATTTTTTCAAGAATGGTGACTTAAAATAGAAGCAGTAAAATGATGAATAATATTAAAAAAAAAAAAAAACCTGACTGAAATCAGCTGTGTATGCCTGAGGTTCTGTTATCCTTCCTTCCTTGGAAGCATTAGTCATCACCTACTTTTGGAGGCAGAGGATAAGACCAGACTAACCATGATAAATAACATTAAGAGCGAAGAGTGAAATCACGCTGCATAAATAAGGAAAACAGTGTGCTCTGCTTCTATCATTAGAATGATCTTAATGCTGTAAGTTCAGAAAATTCTAACCATGAAAGAATACACCACAGCAGAGGAACTGGAATCCACGAATCCCAAGCTGAGACCACATTATCTAAAAATGTCAGACCAGGAATATCAATAGAAGATAATACCAAGCAGTAATAAAAACCTGACAAGGGGATTTTTTTGTTACCTTTTTTTTTCTTTTTTTTTTTTTAATTTGCAGCCATTAAGAGCTTGTTTTTGCTTTTAATTACAGGATGTCATTCACTTTTGAGAAGCAAAGGTAAAACAATGAGGATTCCAAGTCAATTTACCCTCACGTCAGATAAGCAATGGCAACAGAGAGTACCAATTTGTCTACTTTTGAAACTGTTAGTACATTCATCTCTAAGACAAGCTTGCTTTTCTGTGATTAGAGTGTACCCAAATAAATCTTCCTTTCATTTTCATATTTATAACAAGGACCAAATACTCCTTGGATGTTGATGGACTTCATCAAGACAGAAGATTTTGTCCCTGAGTTAATTAAGCTAATGCTTCATAGTGGGTAGCAACAGTGTTTAACAAAAAACGAGCAACAACCATCTGTGCTTCCTGACAGTCTGCTCTGTCTTCCATCCCACACCTTCCTAAATTACTGGCTTGATGTAGGTCTATGATGTTCTGTCTTAGTATCACCCATGCACAGGGAACATCACTCCTAAGGTCAAAGGAGTGACCAGATATGACAGTAGATGTGACTGAAAGCCTTGTTGGAGCTTTTCTCTGATACACGATCCAGACATCACCTTCCCTAGATAACCCCAGTTTGGTCTCTAAGGGCTTACAAGAGATGTATAGAAAGGCAAAATGCATCCTCCCCACTCTCTCTTCTCTTTCGTCCATGTAAAAGAATTCAAAGTGAAAACTTCTGACTTCAACCTTTCAGCTGAGTTTTAAAGATCAGCTCTAGAACTGAGCCAAAGGGACACCCTTCAAAACACAAAATCATACCATTCATTCATTGTCCCTTTCTGTTAGAGGTGCAACCTACAAGACTGGAAGTCTTTGAGCTGATTTGTCTTCATTTTTTCTGTCTAAAATTCCCCAAACTGCAAACCCAAATGCCCTGCTAAGATACAGTTTTTTGCTTTGTCCTCATCACCTCCACTCCACTAATTAGTCAAATGCAGTAACTGAGGCTGACCAGAGAGACTTGCTCTTTACAAACTCTCAATGTTGTTTTTTTTTTTCTTGGCACTGTTCCCCTCTGAATGTTAAATGAATTTATTTCTCCATTTATGGCTGATGATCTCTAGCCATGAAGCTCTTCTACCTTCTTGTGGCCTTCAAAAGAGGATACTATGTCAAAAGTCTGATCTCATTAGAGGTCTTTAACCAAACATAGGAAGTGCCATAGGTACTTATAAAATCAGCACAAGCTCTCCAGGGATGCCTTTCCCATATGGTACTACTTATCCTCATCAATTCTACATCATATGGGAAATTATGTGATTTGGGAAATTGGGATTCCTTTGGAACTCCCTTAATCATTGCTGATCTGCACAACATCTCTCTAAACTTAAGCTCCTCCCTCAAACCCTCCCAGCAGCAAATTGACTCTGGACCTTTGTGTTCCTCATAGGTCACATCAACGACCAGAACTGCAAAGCTTCAGGATCAACTCTGAGCACCAGGAATCCTGTGCATGGAGCTGATGTGACCTCTACCACCAGCAAGCAGAGCTAAGAAGAGTCAACGAGCCACCAAGACACTTCAAGAGGTGATGAACAGGAATGGAAAACAGTCACCCTCCAGTGACTGCCTTCTTGCTGATATACAAACTCGATGCACATGGACTCCAAGTCCTTGTGGCACATCTCTCCTCAAGATCAGGTTTCTTTGCTTGTACACATTTTACACAGTGTATGGAGGTTTCCTGATGCTTTCACAGCAGGTGTCAGCTGGAGCAAGTTTAACTCTGCCTCTTCCCCTCAGATCCAGAGTTTCTTTCAATTGCCTGGATAAGGCAGGCATTTTTATCTTCATTCCAATTCCCTCAAAGTAAAAGAAATAAAAAAGTAAATGAAATCAAAGTCACTTTTCCAGTTAAATAGGGCTGAGCGCATTTACCTATTTCCTGCTGTGGGACATCACTAATGTAATCAGAGGAATTAAAGGAGAAAAAAAACCTAGTTAGAGCATTGATTATGCTGAATTATTCCTCGAAGAACATAGGCTGGTAATGTCTCACTCTGGCTTTTAATAGGTTCAATCAAACTTCCATGGGATCTTCCAGAAGACCTGACTTAAATTCAACGTTCACCCTGAAGAAGGTTTGAGTAAGGTTGGCCCAGATAACTTCCAGAGATTCCTGGAGGGGATGAGGCTACTCTATTATTCTAAAACCCCAGACTTTCTGCTTTGACTTTATTTGTACTCAAACTGGTTTGCAATTCCTGTATCCCCCTTAAGATATGCCAGCATTATCACCTGCTGGCAATGCAACATTATATTCCTTATTCTCTAATTGAAGTGGTTTGGAAAGGGACAGTTTGTGCCCGTTCTTGAAAGTCACTAACCAATACTTGGAAAAAAACGGGTTTTTTTCCCCTAGCACAGCTGCATTCACACTTCATTTTTTTGCCAGCAGATCTACACCAGTTTAGGATGTGACTTTAGTTGCACATCCTAAAGTAACTACAACTTCTACAGTATTACTTAGACATAAACAGAAGACAGCAAGTCCATAGTGGAGATTGCAAAGATGTAATGATAAAGAACAGTCTCTGTGGTACAAAAATGCTTGACACAGGTTAATATCATTACAAAAATAGTTCATTTGACACCAACCCAGTATCTTCATAATTCTTACACCAAAACCCTGCTGCTGGGACAATCCTGATAACAACCAAGACGTTGATGCTAAGTTTAAGTTTCCCCCCTTAGCTCATTTCTCTTTTATCAGCTTCAGTAGTAGAAAAGTAGAAGAGAAAACTAAACATAAAACTTCTTTGCTTTCCCCGTATAATTGCATTAATAGTTTTGGGATTAGATGCCAGCTATTTGAGTTTGACTGTTACTGCAAAACACACACATAAGAATTGATGAACGAGATCTTCCTCTTACAGCCATGTCACATCCTGCTGTCCGATGACAAACTAGGCTTTAAAATCCCAGTAAATTGAACTTGACTGGTCCATGTGCACTGAAGCAAAGACATAGATCTATCTAATCTAATACAACTCTAATGACTGCATTACGATTTCACCATAGAGCAAGCTGATTCCTGACTTTCGTGGCTTGTGACAATCCTCAGCTACTCCAAACATAATCATATTGGATCAAACATTAATCCAAGGACTCAGCTACTTGTGGTCAAAACAAACCCCAGGGCAATTGCAATGGAGGAGGCAGCCCTACTGGCCTACTCAAATACAGCAAAGTTTATGGCTGAACCTAAAGAGCTGAGCCAGGAGGTAGCTCTGAGCCAGACAAATTTCTTCCATTTGTTAAAGCCTCTCTTCCTGATAACCTGACCTACAAGTTAGTGAGGATGTTGCTACACCACAATGAAAAGTTTGAGATGGATGTTTCAGAATTTTGTGTATAAAATGAGAGAGGAAATATATTAATAGAGACAGCAAATACAGGCGGAATGATGCAGAAAGGTTATTTTGGGAGTCTTAGACCACGAGCTCCCTTGCACAAATACTATTTTCCTGCATACAATTTATTTTCAAGACCTCTTTGCCAAAAAAAGCTGCCTTTATTCCTTTTGTGCCCATATTCAATGTCTTGCCTATAGCACAGCTCAGTATTTGGCTTCCTACTTCAGCAAGGGATTGCCAAGCAACACAGAGCTTATCCATCAAATAAAACGATTAAGGGACTGGACTTCTCAACCAATGCAGACGTACAGGAATCAGGCCTATCAAGAGTCCCACATAAGAGAGAAACAAACAGGACAACAAGAGATGGCAAGGTTAAGTCTGTTAGAGCAAGCTCAGGGAGTTTGGATGCTGGTGCTGGCTGTAAACAAAAAGGAACTGTGCAGAACTAACATTCAGCTCAGCTGTGAGATACCAGTAATACCCCATTGGGACCAAATGGGACCCTGGCAGCATATTGACACACAGAGATAATTGTATTAGCTTTGCAGAGTGCTCTGTGTGTATCTCAGCCTGGGGAGAAATAGCAGGGATCTGAGCTCAGTGGGAAACTGATGGAGTGAACAAGAAAACAGTGAAGAGCTTGAGGTTCTACCAAGCAAGGTTAGTGTGGGTGTAGGCAGGTTTTCAATTTACTATGAGATCCCTACACTTTGCTGCTCTTCTAAACTAGCTGTAGTTGCAGGAAGAGTCAGCTGCTGCCATCCCTGGAAGAAAATATATCTGCTATTGGCACTCTGAACCCCAAGCCACCAAGAGGGTTTCTGTGAATGGAAAAGGAGCTGCAGCACAGAACATGGACACAGCATGGGCCCTGTTCAGGAAGGAAGGACGCACAGGCCCAATGCACTTGTGACACCTCAAAGAGCTGGCAGTACAATCCAGACTTTGAAACTTCTTAATGCCTAAAAAGTAAGCAATTAAATCAATTCATGGACAGGAACTGTGTCCAGGGTCAAAATCTTTAATCCATTATTCTTTTCCTCCCACCTGATCCACTTAACTTTTCCTGCCCCAGATCCCAAGCCATCCTGGAAGTCACAGCTTCAAGTACAACAAATCCCTGGATGACTTCTTCTTCCAGAGCACTTCACCAACCCATGTCTCAGTTTTGACAGCTCAGCCCATGGCATCTTGCAAATAATCAGGGGAAACAGCCTTTTTCCTATGGAAAATCCTGTATCCTAACAGACAGAAGAGTGATTGCTGCCAGATTACTGGGAACTGATGCTGTGGTGAGATTGCTAATGGAAGCAAGATATTTGAGTGCATAAAACTTGAGGAAAGGAAGTACACAAACCCCTTTGTATAAACAGTCAGAAAAAAGACTACAGTTCTCTGAGTTTCACGACAACAGGTAATTTGACACCATCAAGACAGGAGCACACCAGTGTCATCTTCTCTCCCTTCGGCAACACAAAGCAAAAGTAAAGTATTAAGTGCTTCCTCCTTTAAGAAGCTAAAAGCCTGCAGTACTGTCAGGAAAGAGGATCTCTGCAGGTTACCAAGTCCTGCTTTTAGCAGGAGACTGGACTATCACTAATGCTAGATAAGGCTTGCTGTGGCTTTGTTCTTGAAAACGTCCAAAGTGAAGAATTCCCTGCTACCTGGTGATTTGTTCAAGTGTTACACTACTTTCCCAATTGAAAATGTTTTTCCAGCTCTCCAACTGAATCTCCCAATCTATTATGCATGTCCATGGCACTTCACTTGGACAGAAGCAATTGGCTCTGTCACCTTCACAATGCCCCTGGCTGCAGTCACAGGCTGCCATTGGATCACTCCTTTGCCTCCTTTCTATCACAGACAGGAGCCAAAGCACTCTCAGCCTCATCTTGTACGCCATGTGCTCTAGGTCCCTGACTGACCCTCCTCTGGACCCTCTCCAGCTCATCATCTTCCCACTTCAACAGGTGGGTACAAGACAACCTCCTCGATGGATAACAGCCTCAACAGCAGGGAGTAAAGGTGCACAATAACTCCTCTCAATCTACTGTCCAGGCTCCCCCTGAAGCAGCCCCATATCAAGTTTGCTTTACTGGCAATGACAGGACACACTGGACTCATATATGACTGGCTGTTCACAGCCTACTCCAGCCCTTTCATCAAGAAATAAAGAAGAATAACAGGCATAATTTGAGATAGTGCCTAAGCTGGAAGAGCTCCACCATTCCATGGCCACACAGGATGTGGGGCAGGCCACAAGGTGATATTAGCTACCCCTATGCTATTGCAAAGAACACAACATAGAGCTCATTGAGAAGATACCTATTCGAAGAGGAAGGTTCTGGAAGCACAGGGAAATGGGTGAAGAATACTACTAAAAGCAAAGGGAAAGCACACCATGACACTCTGGAGCACATCAAGATAAATCTCTGTTTAGTAACTGTAGAACATTAGTTCTGCTCTGAATAAAAACTTGTGACAGAAGACAAGTGTTTGAGATTTGATTTTCAATTCTACTTTGAAACTCATAAAACCATGAAGCACCAGCCCAAGAAACTGCTGCTCTTCCCTTTTAACCTTGTGACCGACAGTGATACACAAAGCTCTGGGTGATATTTTCCCAACTACTGGAAACCATGGTGCCAAAAATAAAGTTAATCCAGCCAGGCATTCACACTGGCCTAGCAAGTTTGCTAAACAAGCTCATCATATTAAAAAGCTGACTCCAGTTGCTCCACCACTATAGCATTAGTATCTTCTGGTTTTGACCACCCAAATTAATCATTTGTTCCCCTTTCCAGAAATCAGTAGGAAGTTTTCTTGTGACAAAGGAGTTTCCATCTAGACTGGCCACATCAGTTCCCTAGATGTGAAACAGTTCAAACTTGGCAGTCTCTAGGAAAACATTACAATGCTCTTTTACCTTCTCATTGCACCTTCTCAGAAGAGACTGGCGGCGAGCGGTGGAAGAGGGGAAATGAATCATGAGCAGAGGGAACTTTTGGAGGGAAGGAAGAACCAAACTTTTAATGTATCTAGAGATAGTTACATGCTGCTGCATTTTAGCCACTGCTGGCAACCACTTGTTTTTTAGCTATGCTCAGGCAGGCAGCTGAGCCATGCAGCTGGTAAGCACACACACAGCTCCACTTATCAAGTGCCCTTCAATAGTTGCTACTGCTATCTCACAGGTCTAAAGCAAAGCATGTTCCCACACACAGCTAAGCATCTGAAAGGCATTTCAGCATGCCTTTGCTGTGTAACACACATATTTCTCTTTCAAAGTAACACAGCTGCCAACACCTTAATCATTCCTTGGGGACCTTCAACCACGTCAGCCCTTAAGTGCTTCATTACCTCCAGTGCACTCCTGCAGAGCTCACATCCCAGGTGAGCTGTACGGGCACAGCTCTCTGTCAGCTAAAGAGAGCAGACTGAGCTGCAGGAGATCAGAATCTGTGCAAATCAGGTCTAACAGCCTATCTTCCATCACTCTTTGTTCCCACGAGTTTGGCCTCGTTTACTGCAGAATATCTAGGACAAAAGGCAAGACAGCAACAAGAAACTATGTTTGAGACTAAAATTATTGCATGTTTCTTTTCATAAGATCCTGTGGGAGAGAAGATGTTTGCTCCTCTGCATGGACATTTCAAGGGCTATGGAGACCAGCCAAAGAACCCTAACTGAGGCACCTGAGTTGTATGTACATCCCCAAAGCTTTCATGTTTTTAAGTTATAAACTTCTGCCTTAAGTCACAAAAAATACTAAGTTTTGAAACTGTATTAATATGTTCTTGGCACAGGAAAAAAAAAAATAAACTGCAAATGCAACCAATACAGAAACTTGAGCTGCCCTTTGTTTCTGCAGGGCTTAAAATACTAAGAGGAAAACCTAAGCAACAAATCACATTGATCCATGGAAAGATGCAGTCTGTTAGGACTGGTACACAGATACCTATTTTGAAATTAGCTTGAGCACATGAGGCATAATCTATGCTTTGAAGCTTCTAGACTGCTCCATCAGCTTCCTTGACATCCTAAGGAGGGATATCCTAAGAAATCACTTCTAAGTCAAGTCCCTTTTTAAAACAAGCTACCCCAAGGCCATGTTTTTGGTGAAGCACCATCACTAGGGAACAGCTTCACCTGTTCTCTTCATGTCAGCCCCATTCTCCCTTCTCTGCAGCCCCACCCCCATCCAGTGCCCTTCCAATTGAAGTTATGATCCAATGGCCCAAGATGATATAGGAAGGTTATTTAATCATGCAAAGAATACAAACTCATGCACACATATATGCATAGACATTTGCACACCCCTGATTTTTTTTATTTTATATCATTTGCTCAGGAAACTGCTAGAGGGAAAGAATAAGGAGAGAAACCAACAGTTGCTCACATGGATCAACACTTCCAGGCTCTCTCTTTTGCAGCTCATCTCACTCATACTTGTGGTTTCAACATGTGATTCACATTAGGCCCCTCTGCTTGCCATTTGATGGTTCTGCTAAACAGATGTGAATTTATTTAGTCACAGAGCCTGCTCTTTACACTGCCTCTTTGCAGAACAGATGGGCTTTTTTTTCCCCCCTGTTCAACAGTATTCAGATAACGATCATACCCAGTGCACAGGTTTGCTTGACGATTTCATATGAAAAGGAACAACACATGAACATAGACATGTTCTCACAGGAGTTCGTTTCAGCAGCTTGGACACATCATGAGAAGCGATGGCACTCATGCAGAATGCCAAACTGCAACACCAGCAACATCCAGAGAAGATCAAGACTTCAGGGATCCCAGAGATCATCCCCAGAACTTCAGGCAAATGAGTGATGCACGGTGTACCCGGCAGCGTCCAGAAGACACAACTTCACCACATCCACATCACAAAACACGTCTTGCTTGAAAGTTCGGGTGGAAGGCTGAGCTGAATGAAGGGTAAGCTCCTGCAACATTCATGGGGACATAAAAACATGGCATCTCCTGGGACTCCTCAGCGTGGTGAAATAGCCTGGAAAAGCTATCCGCTCCCTGTGTGGGCATTCTTCTTTCTGCACTGAGAGTGCCTTTGGCACTGGATGAAGCAGAACTGCACAAAGGCCCTCTCAGAGCAGAATAAGACTGCCCACATGAGAAGTACGCTCGGAACAGCTATTGCACTTTAAATTCACACCCTGGCTTTGTTTTGCAATTGCTTCCCTGAGCAGAAGGACCCTCGGCTTCAGATTCAATTTCTCCTCCTATTATCAGTAGCTGAGCACTGCTCCCATCTGAGGGTAGGATATGGCCTATACAAGAGGCCAAAGTACAATCTTGGAGGAGAAAGATGAGCTTCACAGTGACTTTGCACTATCCTGTATATGGATGAGCCTGTATATTGCATTAGTAACTCAACAATGCTGACCTCTCCACCCTGCTGTGTGGGTAAATCACCTCTGCTCTACCACAGACACCAAGCACAGGAGGTGTATACATGGAACACACAAATGTCATGCCCACAGTTGTGCAAGCATCTAATCCCTTTTCAAAAGCTACAGGCCTGTCCCTCAGACACAGCTTTGCCCTCCATGCATTGCCCACCTGTTACAAAGATGACCTCGGTTTCTAGGAGAATATACTTAGGACTCACCATAAGAAAAAATTTATATATATACATACACACATTTTAAATGTGGTTAAAATTTGGTTATCTGGAGAATGAGACTCGAAGTTTCACAAAGGAAGTAAAAGTGGAATTCTCTGCCTGAAAGGCAGCCAGGACATGGCCATTAACACCCTCCCTGGGGGCCCTAAAGCTGAACATTTACAAGAGTAGAAAAATATGTGTGGCTTTCTTTTTGGGGGGCGTGCATACAATTAGGCAGTATTAAAAAGCTGGTAGGTATTAGGCAGTAAAATATTTTCAGTAAGAGAAGACTGGGACTGAAAAGGACAGCTGAGTTCTTGCAGGGCAACAGGCACTTCCAGCTACAAAGCACTTCGTGTCTTCTGAGGGTTTTTTCTTTCTTTTTTTTCTTGGCAAGCTCCGAGCCACCACGGTATAATTTTCATTCCTACTAATGACTGTGCTATCCAAATACTCTGTCTATGGACCATACACCAGCACTTCATTCTTTTGTACATCTTAAGAAGCAACAAAGCAAAACACTATGAAAGAGAGACTTTCATAAGCATAAAGCAAATTTATGTGCCCAATTCCCACAGCTGGTTGCTTAACCTTCAATAATAAGGCTTCAATAACTTTGAGCAGTCAAACAATGTGCTTTGCTTTCTCTCCTCCATGGGAGAGAAATGCAGTTCCCTCCCGCTTTGTCCCACCTGCTCTGCAGACCTAGTGGGGTTGGTGCTCCTGCTGGGGCAGGACCAGTAACAAGACAGAACATGGCATCAGGAACAGGGCTCCCCTGCCATACCTTCAGAAAACTTTTCAAGCATCACTCTGCATCTGCATCCTGCTTTCCCTGTCACCTCCATTCAGACACTGGGGACAACATTTAGACCTTTCTTTACAACACTGAGCTCAGAGACAAGACATGCTCTGTAAGGGCTATCCCACTGCAAAGTGCACAGAACCAAAAGGCATCCAAAATGCTAAGTATGGATATACAGATTTCAGTGGAGGGTTAAAACAGAGGGGGAGCAGAGCTGGCAAAGGCTCATGATGGATAGCAGTGAGCTGTTCAGAAGAAAATTAAGAAAACATTTTGAATCCCCTCCTAAAAAGGAACAAATAGGTCCAGCGTGCCAACAGAAGGGGATTTTTTGCATCTCTGAATGATAGCGCTTTGCTTTTATGGCCTGCGGCTGCTTGGGAAATTCAAAACTATTTCTCTGAAGAATTCACTTGGACAAGCTTTATGGCTTTGATCAGTTAACTATTTTTTAATGCTAATCCACCCCAGTGATATTTGTCCTCCTTTTCCCCATGTGCACAGAAGCACAGACACAGACAAATACTACACAAAAGCAAACATTAGCCAGATGAACAGTCAGGAACAATGACATCCAGAGCCCATAACCAAACACCAACTCCATTCTGCTTTATTCTCTTCTATTCTAGCGGTTCAAGATCCTTTGGCCCAGTATGACCTGCTAATGGAAATTCAGGAATCAAATTTCAATGCCCAGCAGGTACAATGCTTGCACAGTGATTCGGCCACAACTATTCTCACTTCAGTAAAAAATCTAAATAATTTCCTCTAAAAGTTGAAATAAAACACATGGCTGAGAGGCTTTATCAGAAACTTAATCCCTGCAAGTAGCCCAAGTGCTGCCTCATCCTCCAGACTAACAAATAAAGGTGCAGAAATCATGATTCGATTATATTTATGAAGCAAATATTAAAAATGAGCCAAGAGCATGACTGAAGTTACCAGACACCCATCACCCCACTGGGATTTTTCTAACCTCCCCCACAATCTCAGGGGTACAACCCAAGCACCACTCTAAGCAAAACTTTATCTACAACCTCAGCATACAAACTTGTCTCCCTGTTCAGGGCACCAAAGTCAAATTGTGTACCAGAACCTTCCGAGTATCTAAGCAATTACTTAATTATCTGTCATATTAGTTGCACCACTGTGACATCCCATGACATATGCAGCAGCCACTACACTAAAAAAAAAACCTAACTAAGGGACAGTCCTTGCTGTGCAGCATCTCTGGTATTCAGGTCGTTATCTGAATTTTGCTTGCTGTCTTTGGGTAACAGATTCAGGCAGTATTTCCTGTGGCAGAGAATTACACAGGCTGATTACCCTCTGTGGAAAAGTGAAGAAATCCTGGAAGCAATTTTCTGTCTCAATTGTTCCCAGAGCACACGAACAATCTTTTATCCCTCTTCCTATTTTCTGCTCAATGCCATCCAGGCTCAGCAGGCAAAATCCATCACAACACCTCGGGTCTGGGCCCTGCAAACACTCACCCAGGTGAAACTTGACACATGAGTAACCCAGCAGACTTCAACCAGTGCCAGTCTTCAACTTGGCCACAATGGTTTTAGAGGACAAAATGACTGGAATAAGATAGGTGAGAGATCAAAGTACCTAGGAAATGTTCAGTCCTAGGTAGGACCAGGCTTATCTCAACAGTGTAACACAGATAAACAAAGTGTTTCTGATGCACATTTCTTAATCTGGTTCTCTCAAAATTCATCACCAGATACTCCCAGGCACATGGTGTGACTCTTGGGGTGTCATGTACAGGGCCAGGAGTTGGACTCTGATCCTGATGGCTCCCTTCCAGTTTAACATAATTTATCTTTTTATGATATTTAAAGAAAATCCCGAAAGAGCAGCTGTACCTGAGAATTGTGCATCACAGGCAGAGCTCCTAAGAAAAAAAGATCATTTTCTCAAACTAAAAATTTCATTACCCGGGGTGGGGTGCTGGGTAAGGGGTAAGAGGACACACTCACACTCAGAATTATTCAATCAGAACCTTACCTTCCATCCAAATGAATTTTGATATAAAACACTAAATTTGTCCTAATCAATGGAGCTTAAACATCAGCCAAAATATTTCTTTGAATTGACACTGTCAGGGGCAGAGTGGGTAATCTGCATCCAAAAGCAGGTACTCCCTTTTCAGTTGTGTTACTACTTTTTTTAATAAAGGTAACATTCAAAATATTATTATTTTTCAGCCAATGCTGCTGGGGGGGGAAGGAAGGGGCTGCAGGCCTGCTGCAGAATTGCATGGCCAATCTTAGTATCGCTTAATTTCCAAATGAGGAATTTGGTAGTAAACAACCTTTTTCCTTGTACACAAACATTTTTAATTTCATGCCCTGCTAATCATACATCTGTTAGAGCTCCTTTTCCATCCATTGCATTAACGATAATAAAAGAAAAATCATCGCACTAACAATGTGGTTTGTCTAAAATGAAAATTGAATAATAACCAATATTCCTCTGTGGGATGAGGCAATGTAGCAGCATTCACTCATCGGAGGCGACAAAGATATGGTTTGAAGAGTGGCCCCCTCACATACGTCTTGCTGGTGGCCCTCAGTGCTGGCAACCCCTCTGCCACTGCTGCGTTGGTTTGTTTAAGAGCCTTTTTGGGAATGACTTCATGTGACAGTTTCTCCCAGGCTTCCTGGTGGTCCACAACAGGCACCACCATTAGGAAAACTTCTCCTGCTCTTCGCCTCACACACCAGCTACCTCCTTCCCCCCATTCCTCTCCCTTATATTTTTTCCTCACCTCCTCTATCAGCAGGATATTACTGTGATGGATGCTACAGCATTGCCTTCACCTTCCCAACTCTCTTTCCACTGGTGAGACCCAGTGGGCCTTGCGTACAGACTTCAACCTGATCTAGTGGAAGGTGTTCCTACCCATGGCAGATGCATTGAAATGAAACAGTCTTTAAAGTTCCCTTCCAATGCAAATCTTTTTATGACTTTATGATTCTAAGATTTACTTCTTGCATTGCCCACGCTCCTCTTTTCTGGATTGCTGACGCACAGCTTTTGCCTTTTTAGACTCCTCCTATTCCCATAGCTGTGCTGGGCCAACTCCAAATCAGAAATATTGCACTTGTCAGACCTATGCAATGGTAACTGAGCAATAGGAATCCATCTGAAGCCCCAGGCAATGTGGCACAAAGACATTCTGGGTGGAGGTACATTACTCTGCTACATCTGGGACTCTTCTCCGACCTCCAATCCTCACATTAGCACGCTGCACCCTCTCCTCCTTCCAGAGGCTATTTTCTAAAGCACAGTTATCTACATAAGCTCTCCCTTGTCTTCACCAGGAAGTGCAGTTGTTTGACTAATCGGCTTTAAGAGTTTTTTGTGAGTTAACTAATATCAATTAATTACTCCCATTTTGCAGATAAGCAAACAAAAGAACAAAAAAAAACAGAAAC
This sequence comes from Pachyramphus minor, assembly GCA_013397135.1. Lineage (NCBI taxonomy): Eukaryota > Metazoa > Chordata > Aves > Passeriformes > Tyrannidae > Pachyramphus > Pachyramphus minor. The sequence continues at coordinate 859,722 of VYXB01000792.1, read as the reverse complement.
ATCCTGGTCTCAATTAATGGAAGGGAGCTTAGGGCACAAACACACTCCCTGACCTGGGTCCAGAGTAATCACTACGGAGAGGACCTTGGCGTCCCCAGCCCCCTGCCTCCTCCTCCAGAAGCAACACTAACCCTGCCCTGCACAACCAGCCCTCAGCTCACCGAGGATGTGTGGGCAGCCTTTATTTTTAAATTGATTTTTTCTTTATTTTACTTGTGCCTTCATGCTAAAGCTATAGGGATTCGCAGTGCTACTGTACAAGCCAGTTTTTTATTACTCAGTACACAGTTTTAGCCCAGTTGCCCCAAATGCAGATTTACCCCTGAAGGCATCAGCACTGTTCTGTCATTTCTGAGCCTGAGCCCTGCACACAGCAGATTTGGGATGACCACACAAGGGAAAGTGATCCAAACCAGGTTGTACGTAAGATTAGCTGACCACGACCAGCAAGAACACAGGCAGTGGTACATCCCCTTCATCAATACACAAAAGCATTCAGTTCTGGATTCTTCTGACCACTAATCAAAGTGTATTCAGTCAAACAACCCTACCAGAATTAAAAGGGAAAAGAATAAAAAAAGACTTTGTTGAGCAAAAGTACTCTTAGACACATTTGATGTAATAGTCATATGATTAACAAACTGTCATATCAAAGTTTTCTGAAAAGTAGGAACACTCTGACAGTTCATATTTTAAAAACTGACATTTTGATTCATTACTGTAAATAGCACTCTGTATTAAATATTGTGACAAGGCATACAGTGTATTTTTGAGCTCTATAACATTTAGGAAGTACTGGATTTTTTTAACCTTTTTTTTTTCTTAAGCACGTATAATATCAAAAGCAGTCAAAGCAGAACTTCAAGAAAGCTTCTAGAGGAGAGAATCACGATTTCTGAAATAACCTATTTCTCTGCCATCATCTCAAGCACTGCTGGGAACTTAGGCCCACAAGGATCTTAATGTACTGTTTGCATAATAAAATAGGGAATTGTCTCACAGAACAAAAGAGCTATATGGAAAGTGGCTACATTAAATAATGTAAAATTACTCACTAGAAAATCATCCTGAAGTTGGCATAAGAGGAAGAACACTAAAAGGTGCTGAATTACCACTCAGAATATTTGAGTGCAGGTTCATAACTGAGATAAACAACACCATGCTGAAACGACTGCCCAAACGTGCATCTTGCTTATCCCCTCAGTCTTTAGTCACATGTTTTGTTCCCTCCTCTGTCTCACCACTCACTTTTATCTTATAAAGGATAAAAACAACTATGAGCAGAAATGAGGGTTGGGGCACAGGGACAGCAGGACCACCTCTTCCAACAACAGTACAGACTCAGACCAGTTGAACCTGCTCATGAAATCACACTTGAGTCTAGTTATTGCCCATCTTCCCCAACACTCAGAGACCTTCATATCCTTCTCAGCAGCTGTTTTGTTCACTTGGACTGTGAGCTCTCACAGACAGGAGGTCTCCACCCCCATGCACATCTGTGCAAGGAGACCTCAGCCAATCCCCCAGGACCTGCTGAAACCCAAATGTGGGCAGACAACTGGTACCAGTTCCTGCAGCCCAGCACGGCCATACCCAGCACAGGCAGAGGCACAGCAGGCAGCACTCCCTCACTACCAGGGTGAGCAGGAAGGACTGCCCAGTTGGAGCTGCCAAGGACTTCTTGTACAGGGGTCCACAGCAGGGCAGCTCACACTGTAGGGATGCTGTGAGCCACCAGAACCAACCCACCAACCAAGAGCACTTAATCCCCTTATTGCTCAAGGACCCCTTTCCACAGGTCACCAGTATCCGGGCAATCAGGATCCAGACCAGAAGCAATAATGCAAATGTTCTGCATTTCCTCAAAAGTAAACCCCTTGATAGAGAAATTAAAAATAATAGCCCAAGCCAACACAAAAAGACCTCAATAGAGCAGCAGAGGCAAACTAGAGGCTGCCCAGCCCGTTTGCAAGATGCTCAGGTTTTAAGAGGACTACAGTCCAGGGCTTCTGAAAGAAAAATGGTTACCACTATCATTGCTTGCAGCCAGCTGCAAGCGGAGCTCTGGGCTCAGCAAGAATGGATATGCTGCCACAAACACAAGCCTTAGCCCAGGACATGGTGAGGCAGTCACGCACACTGACGATGGATCACAGCACTGTTCCAACAGAAGTTTGATCCAGCACAGCCTGCCTTCCCCCCCAGGAGCAACTACACACCCCTCACATGCTGGAAATCTCACGGATGTGTCTGCATGCCAGCAAGTGTGGTAGTAGTAGTGGTCTAGCCAGACATCCAAAACATATTGGCACCACTATAATTTGTCCATTCACCAATATGTTTTCCTAAAAACGCCCATATGCTTTTCCTGCAGTTCCCATATGCTTTTGCAAAGAGAAACAAAAACATTTTGTTAGTTGTGAGCGATTGATCGCCACATATTTCACAGAAGTCAAGTAGAAAAACAACAACAACTAAAAAAAAAAAAAAGCAGTCAGCTGCTTCCCCCTCCCTTTCCTCTCTGTTCACGGAGGGAACTGTGAAGAGCAGGAAAAAATTCAGCCCACAGCAAAATACACACACCGCTCATTTTTTTTGCACTGCAAGATATTCTAGGAATTACAGGAGGAATCTTCATTAAAAACAAGCTATCAAAGATCTGGCAGCCAGTGGCATACCAGACAGTAATTCAGCATTGGGTGTTCAGCTCAGCGCTCGGCACTCACTCAGGTCTGCGCCGCGGGCAGCACAGCCCACAGGAATCCAGGCTCCTGGAGAAGCACATTAAACAAGCCTGGGGGTGGGGGGACAGCGTGGTAAAGAGGTTACAGCCCTTCCAATTCACAGGACAGCTCATTTGATGCCAAATCTATCTCTACCCACAGGTATAAAGCCCCCTCTCGCATGTAGGGCTTCCCAGGGAGGTGCTGCCTTGCTAACGTGAATCCTGAAGCAGCCAGAGGGCAAGGGAGCAGGCAGGCTGCTCAGTTCAACTGGGAGCAGGCACGAGGGTGTACAAGTATGTCTGTGTCAAGGCTGGAGCATGTGGGAACCGGAGCTGTTTAGTTAGAGACTCATTAAGAAACAGCAGACCCAGGGCCAATGTTCAAAGAGGAGCAATGGGAAACATTTCTCTGGAGAAAGATTAGTGTGTGTGTTCTTCTTTACACAAATAAAATTAAAGAGAGAATCATAATATAGACAAATCAATTAACTTCTGAAAAGCCAAGGGCACTACATGCAAGAGCAGATGAGAAGGGAAAAGCTTTGTTATAGGGCCACTGAAGCAGTGCATAGCCTTTCCTCCCTGGAAAAGAAATTCAGCTATTGCTAAAGTTCTGATATTAGCCCTGGCTTCATCACACTCACTGTTACAGCAACACAGCTGCTTCCTTCCTAAAATGTCTATACACATACCTGTATTTCATTATAACCCTATGCACTAAGAGCTTGGGATCATCTTTGTGAAGACTACAGAAAAAACCCAAGGGCAGAGGTCAAAGGACTACAGGGTGCTTGACTCAGCAGTTTCAGCCTGAAGGCTGGAGATGAAGGCTGACAACCTATATAGGGCACCCAGAACTTCATGCACCCTTCTATCAGAATAAACTTTCTGTGACACAGTCCCATGTTCTACAGTTCTCTGGCAAATTTAACCAGAAATGCTCTCTGCAAAGTTAGTGTTTTCTTAAAATGATCTAATCTCACACCAAGCCTAACGAGGAGACAGATGCAACAGGTCAAGAGCCCAATTTTTCACAGAAAGCAAGCTGAAAACCCAGTCATGAGTTGAGAAATTAATCTCTTGCACAGGACACAAAGTAAAAAACCAATTTGTTGGAGACAGCTTGCTCGGCAAGATATATTTCATGATACATTTTTGTCTTGAAAAGAGTTGTAAGTACCTGAAAATCTGACTTCACCATTCACAAATGTATTGATGTTTTTGCTCAAGCTCTGAACAGAAAGCAAAACTAATACTGCCTCATTTAGTTAACCATATAAAAGGATGGGCTTCTTCCTAGATTTCATATTTACAGCAACCCACTGGGACAGTTTATTAGACTTAGCCGGGAAAGCTGCCACAGAAAGAGTGAGACTAACAGAAGATCTGCCATTAATCTTCCATAACCCAGCAATCTGGAAGATCAGGCCTTGAACCAAATTCTACTCTCTTGCTATTAATCTCCTGTCCTCTACTTATTAATCCCTGGTCTGTCTTTGTCTTTCAACATTTATTAATGACCCCTGTTTGCAGTAAATAGGATGCTGAAATCTCATCTCCAGCTAGCCATAATTTACACAACAACAACAACAACAAAACCCACAAAAATTAAACCCAAAAAGAGGGTAAAGGAAGAAAGGAGGGATGTGCATTGCATAGCAAAAGGGCAGAAGGAAAGTGCCTTTATATTCAGTGACACAAGAGGGTAAAGAAGCAGTGCTCCTTACTTTGGCATATCACACGGACATCTCATGGTCCTCAAGTCAGGTAACATCATGGCAAATAAAGAAGCTCCACTAGTCAAAACCACCAGGATAGCAGTTCGTTCCTTACCTGTTTCTCAGAAGGGCTGCACACTGCTCTCTTCCCACGGGAGCCATGACTTTGCAGCACTTCTAGCACCCTTTTGTCTCCTGGGACAGCACAACTGACAGAGGCTTGAGGACAGAGACACTGCCCTGATACCGTTCCTAAAATTAATTTGCTCCTCATATGAATTTCTACTCATCCACTGAAGCATGGCTGATTAAAACTAATAATACAGTCAGGTCTCCATCACCAGCTGGGAGCATCTCCAGCCTGTGGAGAGCCACACCATGGATTGGGAATGAGTTCAGGTCCACAAGCAAGAAAGTTTTGTTCAAAAAGGAGTCAAAGCAATATGGTCCACAGAACCAAGCAATTGTTCCCATACAACACCCCCATTCCCAGGAGGGTCTGAACGTTTGCTGCTTCTAGACCCGGACTCAGAAAGAGTAAAATCACCTCAAGCCTTCTGGGCAGGCTGGCCTCCCACCACCCCAGATTTTGGAGAAATGCCCATCAGTTGCTGAACAACCAAACGTGGTACCAGGGTACCACTCTCCCTAAACCCAGCAGTTGGCAAAAGCCCTTGGAGTTGGTCCATTCCTCACCTGGAATCAAGGCAGCCCCTTCAGGCACCCAGACGGACTTATGGACAGGCTCTTCCAAGGGACCTCTGCAGGTGCAAACAGAAAGGTCAGAATCAACGTTTTGCTCATTGTAAAAGCAGAAAGTAAATCAAACTGGCTGTAACACCTCGCCAAGAAAACAACCCCAAAAGGGCATGTAAGGCCAGCTGCCCTCCTCTACAGAGCAGACCATAGCTTTTTTTCCCCTCTCTGAAACAACTCATGTGTCAGTCTGTCCTTGTTTTGACCCATATAAGGGTTTTTCACATGTTGGCAGCACAGATTACATCTGAGCAAGAGACGAAGTAGCTGAGGTTTATTTGGAAGAGAAGCTACTTGTTTTAAATCACTGTAGAGCTGGTGAAAGGCACTGACGTAAGGGCTGCAGGTAACAAAGTCCCTTTCAAAGCCTGACCAGACGCCCTTCTGCCTCTCATGCTTAAAAGGCCTCTTCTTCCCAAGGCTGCGCTGCCGCTCAGGCCGACAGTGAGTCATTCCCACAGCACTGGCTTTGCCATGCAAGCATCAAGAAGCACCCAAGATGGGATGCATTAAACACACAGCCATTGTGGAAAAAGAGTCAGGGTGGGACAGCCTAAACCCTACCTCCATCTCCAGCCCTGGTTTCCTTTTTGGGTTGCTCCAAAGACACCCAATTGAAAAAAAGCCACAGGTTTTCTAAGTTACCACAAGCTGCTTTCAACCAGCAGTCTTTCACACTTCCAGCTTATTGATATTTGAGCCTATCTGGTATTTTCCATTTCCTTTCATCTCAATCTTGAAGGAGAAATGACCAAGTTCAAAAAACACTCATGATGATTAATGAAAAGTCCACCTCTGCCTGCCCCAGCTCTCACAGCCCACCATGCTCCTGGTTGCATGAGGTTACCCCCAACTCCTCCTAACTGCATCCTCACCCCTATTTTTCCCAAGATTAGCCAACGATTAAGTCATTAAAGAAAGGAAGGAGAGACATATCTAGCCCGTCACAAATATGATTTTTTCAAGGAAACCAGGCTAAACCTCATTAGACCCACCATCAGCTGTCTTTGCTCAGGAGAACCAGGTCTGGTAGGGCAGCAGCTTTGCGCTCCTGGTCCGCAGTGATGGAAGAGGAGCAGAACAGGAGCAGTTGCTTCAGATTCACACCAAATCATAAGAAGCACAGAAAAATTTGCTGAGGAACTGCCCACACAGACACTGGATATTCTTTTCATATTTGCCATGACAAAAAAATGTGCGTTAACATTTTTGCAAGCACTGTAAGCCTGTATCAAGTATCAGCAAAGAAGCAGACAGGTGTCCTGACCACAGAGGAGACAGCATATGCAAACAGTTTGGAATTTATTATTATTATTTTTTAAAGCGAGAAACAAATCCCAGAGATTTTTCTGTGCATGATACATTTTCTGCTCCCTGTTTGATGTTGCTTTCAGACTTCAGACTTCAAATAGCTAACGCTAACCTATGCCTCAAGCCTGCTTTAAACTAATGGCCCTTATGTGACCAGAAATGAATGCATGGTGAATCACTTATGCCACACGCAGTGGGGGTGATGAGCAGTGGCCCATGTCTCCTGAAGGCTGCAGGGACACGAATAAACTGGGGGAAAGGAGAACCCAGCTCTCTCTGCATCACAGCCAGATAACTCAGCACAGTGTCTCTGCATTTCTTTGGAGCCGGAAAACACAAACTCCAGGTCAACAGCCCAACCACAAGCAGTCAGAGAGAACAACCTAACCACTGGCATTTTCTGCAAAGTACGGAGAGAGAGAGAAAGAGAGATAATCTGCATAGGCTGCATTTCCACTCTCTCTTGCTTGCCTTTGGGAGATGCTTAAGAGAAGCTGCATTTTAATTAGTAGCCCCAGCCAAGGGAATCTGATCTTGACAATAACAGAAAGAGAGCAACCCAAAGTTACAGACTTCAGGGTATGTGGGTCCCAGCCCTTCACTTCTTTGCTGACATTTCTGCTTCTAGGAATTAAATCAAAACCCCGCTTAACTTCACGGAGGTTGCAATTGCATCTGAAGTGCTGCCTAAGCCTCAGTTGTAATAAACAGATATAGCTCCACTGAAATCCAAGGAGTTATTCTGATTTTTTCTGGTTACAGATCTACAGGCACAAACATTACAGCTCATGCAACCTCCAGCGAAGTATCTTCTAATGGAAGACCATTATCTTTGTCGGATGGATTGGGATAACTTCTTTAAAACACTCCTGAAGACTCAGTAGGATCATTGGATTTTGGTGGTTATATTTTAAGAATAAACCCCAGCAGCTATTAAACACTGGAAAAATGCATGATAACAGTCTACAAACAAAGCTTGTGTGGAGATATAGCTACAGTTTGGGATTTTCCTTGGGAAATTGGTAAAATGGAGGGAGGAAAGAAAACAGAAAAATGAAACTGAGCTGTGCACACACACTGAGAAATCAAACGTTACTTGACAGATAATGAATGAAAAAGAAATACAGGGAATAAGGAAGGGAAATCATGTAATTCTGTCCTCCTTTTGAGCCTTATTAAATTATATTTTGGGTATTATGCACAGACAAGATGTCATGCACCCAAGGAAATACAGCTGCATTTCGCTGGCTGTCACTTGCTGTAATAGCTGATCTCAGGATGAACTCCTTTCCCTCAGCCTTCCTCACCTCCTGGTAATAAACCATCCAGGGACAAGATTGTACTGGTCATAGTCCCCAGGAGCAGAAGCACTGCTAGTGACCAGTTTTACAGACCTCTGCCCAGGCATGGATGCTGCCAAACATCACTATATCTGTGCTATGGACCTACTGTTGTCTTCTTTAAACCATCTCACCAAACAAACTGGTTCCCTTGAGCAAAAGGCCACTCTATCGGCTGTAAACAAGCTCCTGTTCCGACTGTTGCATTGCCACAGCTTTGCTGATAACGAAGAATCCTGGTTGTTTTAGTTTTTTTCATTTTTTTCTGCCCAAATTATAGTGCCAAGCATGAATTATAAGCCAAGCCTAAAGCAGGGAGAGGTGGAAGAGTCTTGCGTAACATTTAGCAGAAAATCCACAAGCATCCCAGGCCCTGCTATGGCATTCAGGTGCTGATTACAAAGGGTCACCAGCACAAAGAAGTCCCTTTGAGGAGCTCCTCAACTTGTGAGCCTTCTGAAGGGGCACTTCTGACCAGCATCACTCTGGGTCAGCCAGATGGAGGGGTGGTGGGGAACATTTGAGCTATTTCCTCGTCTTGATTTTCATTTCATTCATTCATCACTCAAGCCAGGGAAATACTCTGATACACACATTTGGGTGCCTCTCTCTTCAGACACAGATTTGTAAGCCAGCACATGTTAGGCAAGGCGGTGGCACTGCCAGGTCCTGTGCTAAGGATGTAGCAAGGGCACTGTGGTGCCAGCCTGTATCTCACAGGCACTGGGCTGTGGAATCGCAGCAGATGGGAGCCACATGTCTGAGCTGCTCTTCTGGGCTGGCACGTCACCACACTTACAGGTATGGCTGTCACACCCACACAGGTGCCTGCACCGACTACAGCTCTCTACTGGCTCAGAAAGGGAAAGGGTAGAGAGGAGCACAGCCACTCAACACCCATCCACCCTCAGTGTGGCACAGGGGTGGCAGGAGACAGGGATCTTTAGAGCCCCCCAGAGTGCACTGCATTGTAATTCCCTCCTGCTCCTCCAGCCCTGAATGCAACCTTAAAAATCCATAGCTGCAGATAGCTAGTCCAGATGCTGCTACTCCAGTTCAGTGGGAGAGGACTAGCTCAAATTTGCAATCAAATACGAAGTAGTAGTTTTTGGTAAAATCAAAAAGATATGCCCCATTGAAATCAAAAATAAAACAGAAGAAGTGAGACAGACAAACAGTCTCTTCTATTGCTTCAGTGGCTAAGACTTGCTCCCCATTGCAACCAAAGCTCAGGCAGCTCAGGTGCAGGAGGAAAGCCATCACAGTTTGCCAGCACCGTGCTCCATAGTACTGTCCTCCTGTACCAAAGTGCTACTGAACTGTGAGAGCAGCTTCTCTGAGAGAGGATGCTTGGACATGCTGCTCACAGCTCCCCAGCATCTGGGACAACAATCACACACATTCCTTTTGCTCCGCAAATCAAGTCAAACCACAAGCACAAGGAGCATCCAGGGGCACAGCACATCCAGTACCCCAGTAGGAAGGGGCTGCCAGCCCCAAATCCAAGCCCCTGCCACATGCGGTGGGCAGGTTTTCTCCCTGCCTGAAAATTACTTTCTTTTCACCAGCCGAGGTAGGAGCTTCCCAGAGAGACCCAAGAGAAAGTCAGGCACAGCTCAAATAAGCACCTGGATCTACAAACAACAGATTAAATTCTCAAGCTACAAAACTATGTTTTAGCAAAAGTGCAATTGAACTCCATGTACTTGTTACATTTCTAAATATACTCTGGTTGTCAAGACAACAAAGAGACTGATGGATCTCTAAAGTGTACTGTATCTATTTAATTGTCAGCATTTCAAACTGACTCAAGGAGGGAAAAAAATGCTGCGTGATAAGTCTAATTGTCATGGTTACCACAGGCTAACCCCACAATAAAAATATATATATTCTGGCTAAATGTGCCAAACCATGTGAGGAGCAGATGGGAGACATTCTCATTACTGCAACAGCCTCCACTGGAAAACTAAACTTAAGGAAAGATGCGAGAGACTTTACAGATATCTCAGACACAACATACACCGTGGGCTGCATCTTCCCAGGCGTTTAGCAGCAGTTGCTCAGGCTTTTCCGCTGTGCCTATTCACCCCATGAGTGTTGGGACAACCCTGGGGCTGGGGCTGCATAGCTTGAGAGCATTCTGTTTTGGGGGTCTCATCCCTCGCTGCAGAAAGCTTGAGATGTGAGATGTTACTCCTTAAAAGCCTCTGACAACATCTGATGTGCAACTACCTGAGTTTTGCACTCTCACCCTCACCTGCTTGTTCTCCTCCCTCCAGGGGGCTGTATCCAAGCCCACAGGCATGGCTCTGCCAGGATGCTGCTACAGCCTGGACCTTCTGCTCTCATACCATTAACAGTTAAAGCAAGGGTATGACCAGGCTTGGGGATGAGAAACAAGTGGAAAGAAACAGCCGACCAATACTGCCAATACACCAGCCTGAAGCTGAGCTGGAAAACATCATGGACCCCCAACAAGCCTCTGCAACCCATCTGACAAGCATGATTCAGCAGTCTGAAGAGCCTCACTATTCACAAGGTCCTTTCTGAAAGAGATGTTTTCCAAAAAATGCCTCAAACACTGGCTTTTTACATGGAAGACCTCCGCAAAAACATATGGGTTATCTATCTCCATGTAAAATAATTATGGCTTTTCTTCACTGACCAAAACTCATCCATCTATACTCAGTTCCCACTGGTCTTTCATTAACCAAAATTTAAGTTGCAGGAGAAAGGCACTGGTATCATCCAGGTATGAGAAGCAATGGAAAACCATTTAAGTTCACTCGGTGAGCACTGACTTAAAAACTGGACTCAATGATCCTCGTGGGAGGTCGCTTCCAACTCAGAATATTCTGTGATTTCAATGAATGGGCGGGTTTCCAATGAGTTTGAAGCTTCCACAACATTTTTGACAGAAAACACCTCAAAGCTGAATCATACTTAAAAAACTCCTCCGAACTGTTGCACTCCTTCATACAGATAAAAGCTCTGCAACTCTCCTGTCACAGACTTTCATGGAAACCATAAGGCATTGCCTAAAACCATCTCCAGGAGGGCCATGAAATAAAATCTGTTTGGAAAACACTGCTTAAGAGAAACACCACTTTCCAGGCGCCTCAAGCAACACATTTGAATTTGTGATATTTTCCCTGGAGCTTGCCCCTGCTCATCACCAAGATGAACAATTTCTGAATTCCAAATATGAGATTCTATGTGATGTAAAATGAACTTTCATGCCTACCAGTACAGTCACTGCGTGGTTCACCTTGCTTGCTGCTTCACAGAGTGGTCTGCGCACGGAGATGGGCGGCAAACGTCATAACAGAAGTAGCACACAAGGGTTATTTCTGGGGCTTCTGTGAGAATTACTTCAAATACTACTTAGGTCAGGAGGTAAAAAGGAGACTTTGGCATGAAGAAGACTATGGTCTAATGAAAGTCAAAGAAACTTAAAGGCAACTGGTTTTTTACCAGCATTTGGGTATACCCAAACCAACGCACCATCAGCATTTTGTCCCTAGACGCCCAAATAATTTTGAAACTAAGCATTACCCATAAGGAACTTCAAAGACATAACAGTCCTCCTGAAAGCTGTATCCAGAGATTAACTGAGCTGAAATCTCAAACAACCAAAAGCTTAAAATCATACTCCTATTTCAACACCATACAGGTACAGGAATCTAACTTTGGTTTTCCTGTTACTGAAAGTGCTCACCTAGGGCACCAGGCTTTTACAGTTATGGCTTTGGGACAATATTACATTCTATTCTAATAAAGTACATGCTCTCTGGAGCAAACTCCCCAGGATGACTCTTTTGCTTTGGCACAAATGGACCCATTTGGTTTAGATAAAAGGATGTTCCCTTGCATCATTTTCATTTGATTTTTTTTTTGTAAGACAGAGAAGCAGTTAATTTTGCTAAATGAGTGCTCTGTTGCCATGACTTCACTGCAGACAAACACAAAGCCATCAAGCTCCTTTTCCTTGGGCACTGTTTTTTTTTTTTAAACAGGTATTTGATCATCTTGATTCTCCTGCTTCTTTTCTCAATATCTGGATTCCCAGTAATATCCCACAGTCAGATACATAATGGCTATAGCTACTCAGTAAATTATGGAGATATTCCTGCACATATTCATCCCCCCACAATCCACCTCTGTCAGCTGTGCCAATGCACCCTTATGACTCCATATGCAGGGCAGTGCAGCCTGCAACAGTAAGCAGCAAATCTCTCCAAACGAAATCCTAAATTTCTGGGATTAGTCTCTGAAAGTCATAATTCCCATGCTCCCACCAAAGACCAAAGGACAGCTCCATCCTAGTCACCGTCCAGCCAGACTGTTGCCCAGCATTTTGCCCCAGTCTAAAACCAGAAGCCTGAAGCTCTTCCCACTGCCTCAGTTCCCCTGATGGATGAAAAGGGCTGCATGTACACACTATCTGCCTCCGTGGGGTGTTACAATATTGGCTGAGTTAATATCCATGGAGTACACTGGGGATTAAGAGTATTTTAGACTTTACTGAGGGAGAGGGTTTTTTCTTTTTTCTTTTTTAATGTTTGCATTGAATAGACAGACTAAGTGGAAATAGCATTTGTAGCCTGCAGCCATTATCCTAGTAAATGGCTTATTACAGCATGCAGCCTACCAGCTCACCTCCAACCAGTCTTGCTTAAACGCATGTAGGTGGAAGTGTTGCTCATTCTAGAGAACTTTCTTTTTCACTGTCTCTGTCTGATGGAAACTCTGGATAGCTGGGCTCACAAGACAAGGCTTAGGATATAAATACTTCAGTATGAGCTTGTTGTTCAGTACCTATTTACGGCAATCACAGAACAATTAATTACTTCCCATCTAAGACTAATTCCTGTCTCTTCCAAGAGACCGAAGGGGGGTGAGTTTTGTCTCTAGACTTTCAATTTCCTGATGAGTCACAGCAGACACACTACAATAAGTTCAATACTTCAATCAGACTGTTTCTTATCCAGATATATTCAATACATTACTAAGATGTGGAGAGTGCTATTTTAAGGGCTGATTTCAGTCATTGTATGCATAATGCTTTCTCATCTGAACACATGCTTTGTCCTGGATGAGACAGATGTACCTCCTACACCACCATCCCTTCTCCCCCCCAAAATCATACAGGTAAATAAACACTGCAAAAGCAGAAAGTGAAGAACTGCACACTTGGTGCACTGATTCTTACAACACACAGCCCTTCAGTACACATCCCTCTCTCCCACTTGACTAGTTCATTCCCTGCCCTTTGGCAATAAAATAACTTATGTGACAGCAGCATCTGACAAGAAGAAAACATTCACAAACTGCACGGGTTGTAACAAGTCCGCAGCGTCTTGCTTTCTTCGTTCTAGGGCCAAGAATCATACATTTATTGTTCTGCCCCAAGGAGCAACTCTGCATCCCTGTACGAATCCTCAGTTGTCCCCAGTTCCCACGCCACCCACTCACAAGCTCCCAGGCTCCATCAAGCAGGCAGGAGACTCTTTGCCCAAACTCCAAGCAGCAACACAGATTATGGGGACCAGCAGGTGCCCTCTGGTCCTCATTATTTACTTAATTGAGCAGGCTTAGATATAATTTATTGTGTCCACTGGGCAATCGATCCCAGCTGGGCCATTTGAGTCTACAACAGGTTGCACTCAGCCAGCTGAGGAGACTGCCTCACCCGAGGAGACTGCCCCACCCAAGCAGACTGGAGCAGAGCAATGGTAGCAATGGTCACATCTCCATGGACCATGCACATGTCTACATTCTCAGAAGCAATGCAATTAAAAGCTCCTAGACACCAATAGCTGCCTAAAAAACATGTGGCTACGATGACAAATAGGTTAACTACCATGTTTGGGTGAGGGAGACTAGGTACAGATGACAGACAGCTATGTTCTTGTTTTTACAGTTGCTAGTGTGCCATCAAGGACATCTGCTGCTCTAAGAGCAGCCACTGCACAGACACCACCTCAAGACTACCCAGGTGCTAATTGCTAAGAGCAGTTTTCCCCATGGCACAACTGGACTATGCAAGCAGTTTCTATGCAAACAGCAGCAGTGCCAGTTTCTGCCAAGCCCATGCTAATTGCAAGTGATTCCAGCTCAAATGCTCTTAAGTCAGAAAGTATTTAGGTGACGTGTAACTAAGGTCTCACATTTGTCTCACCAGCTCTCCTGTGGTAAATGAACCTGCAATCAGCCATGAAGGTCTGTCGCTGCCTCTTTTCTTTCTTCCTCCTTGGAAAAACTTTCACGTAAATTCTAATTTTAAGCCAACAAAAATGCAGAATATTTTCGATCCTCTCAATGCCCTCAGCCTGTCAGTGTAACTGAACCGTCAGAGCAACACAGAGGACATGGCCACCAATATTCCATTAAAGGCACCAGATCCTCCAAGGATCAATGTTTCCTCATGTATCACGTTTATCTCAAAACTTGAGGGGACCTTAGGAACGCTCAACTAGTTTCACAAACTCTGGAAACAGAGAGGGCAACTGAGGGAGGACCATTCCACATGCCTAAGCCCAACCTGGAAGTACCAAGAAAAAGAACAGACTGAGCTATGTTTCAAGTTTAAAATATGGTAAATCTCCTCTTGAGTAGGCTCAGTTAGGTCACTAAGGCAAGAATATTCACCCAAACTTTATTGGCTTCCATTAAATACACTATTATCTCAGTCTAGGTGATTATGGGACAGCCACCAGGCTCCCAAGATCTACAAAGACATTCACTTAGATATGCAGGTGACAGAGCAACACAACTCTTGTGGGTCCTGTCATGTTCCCAGCAGAGACCATAAGCCAGCGGTCTTGGCTGTGCTGCAAAAGGTGCCTGTGGAGTCAGCCCCAAAACTAGTGCAAGCAACTTTCTTAAAGTGAGTGGTATGAACAAAGAGAAAATACAGGACCACACAAACAAACAAACAAAAAAACAAACAAAAAAAAAAAAGTAAAACTTTCAACTTCAAGTGGATCGTAAATTCTCTTTTTTCTTTTGGAGAACAGTACTGGCAGCATATGGGTCTGCAGTCTAAACAGACAGCTGATGAAATTCAGGCTCATCTCATATTCTTAAAACATACAAGACCAGGATTCTCCCATGCCCGGCAGTTAAGTCCACATGCCTTCCTAAAAAGCCATTTGGAAAGTTTCTAAATGCAGTAGGAGAAAAATAATCCTGCTTGGTCCACGTCTGCATCTCCCTCTCCTCCCATTAGCACATGGGGAGAAGGTTGGCTTAGAGCAATACAGCATTTCAATTTGAATATGAATCACTCCTCTGGTGAGAAAACAAAACAGAAGCCCATTTCACATCAGCCTTATCTGAAGATATAATGAAACCCAGCATATCTAACAGGAGCAATGGAAGTAAAACATGGAGAAAATACTGGCTCAGACAAACAACAACACTTTCCATTCAAGAGGATCCCAAAGTGCTTTACAAAGTGATAGAGGCAGGAATAATTTCATCTGTCACTGAAATGTGGCTACCTCTGGGTGGGTACCCAGCTCAGCACCACACTGTAGTTCATGATGGAGGGAAGAACTGTGTGAAAGTTGAGGACAACATGATCTTTCACTGGGAACTGGACCACTCTCCTGGAAAGTGGAAGTTGCGTTTAATTTTGATTCATATGATTCAAAATGCCACTATGTGGGCCCAGCATCAGAACACCACAAGCACGGGACGTTGTACTTTAAAAAGTGACCAGCTGCAAAACAGACAGAAATCCAACTCACTTATGCTGGTACTCTCCAGCTTCTGGTTCAAAAGGTTACAGAAAACAGCGGCAAGGTAGAGGATTAAAATTTCTGAACCTGCCTGCGGATTACAAATTAATTTCTTATCCTCCACCGGGCTGAAGGATCACGATTTCCTGCCCCTGGTTCAGCTGTTATCTCCAGATAGACTTCAGGGAAAATCATTTCCCCTCTTCCCAGCTCCCATCCAGCAGGCACAGCGATACTCAGCCACTATTGGGAACAGCCCGGAAGAAAGCACAGCTCTACCATTTAACACTGCTATTGAATGTCAGTCTTGTGCATCACCAGCTTTACCAAAACATTGACAGAAACACCATTTTCATCCTCACTCTTTTTCCCCTTCGCTCTTCACATCCACTTGCTGTGACTGTGGTCCACCTCACTGGAGATAGTCATGACCTGTTGTTACAAAGTTGGTCAACAGAGACCTGTTCCAAAAATCAGGCTTTTCTCGTGCTACTGAAGCATCAACATACAAGTTTCAATCCTTCAGGGTAGAGGCCCTGAGCAAGTGATCTGCGAATTTCCAGAGCTAAATGTTTACTGGCAGCACCTGGGTACTTGCAGACTATTTATCTGCATCTTGGAAGCAGCACTCTAGTCCTGCAAACACATCAACAATTAACCTTGACTCAAAAGAATGGTTTCCCGAGATCTGAGGAAACAATGAACAAAACCTTCATCTTTTTCTTATTTTTCTGCCAAACGTCTGTTAAAGTTTTTCTGAAAGGAGTTTACTTAATCTTTTCCCACATTACATTATATATACAGTTGCTATTCCAGAAACAAAACAAAACAAAACTTGGTGCACAAATGCAAACAAATCAGGGTTTGGCCTGATCTGCCTAAACCAAAAGCCAACTTCCTCTGCTACTGGCTCAAGAACAGAGACCCAAAGCCAGCAGGTTCCTCACATTTCTGAGAGGCTGACTTTTGGATAGGTTTGTGCAAGTTTATGTTCAATGCATTGGGACTGCATGACAATTCAAGGGAAAATGCCCTTAGAATGAACATGGATTTGAACACCAATTTGGACAACTACTACAAAGCCATTTTATTCTGTAGAAGTGACATCTTTCCAACCATGCAGTCATGTTCTTGCCAGTTGGAGACTAATCCTCATCTTGGTTTAAAGAGACTTAATTAATTTGGTTTTCCTGGGGAAAGGGAAAAAAAAACCCCACAAACTCAACAAGCCAATAAACAAAAAAGCAAAATTACAATGAGCTGAATATGACATACAGGTAAAGTGAATTGCCAGGGAATTCAGGTAAAAATTCATTACTGATTCATCAAACGAATCATTGAGATGTCTTAAGAACAAGCTATGAAGAGAAGTCACTCTTCCTCTCCACCTTTTATTATTAGTTACTGCTGGAAGTGACCTTTTCTGCAAATCTCTAGACCATTTTGCAGTGCTAGAGACTTCAGGAAGTGAAAATTAGTTCTCAAAATGAACTAAACTGTTTCAAAAACCTGTTATTAAAGATTGTATCTGGCTTCTTTCTCACTGTTGGGTATTTAAGATAATCCACTACGAAAAAATAGCCACTGTGCAGTTCTAGTTAAGAGTCCAGTTGGGTTCAAGGCCACCTTGTCTAGTGGAAGGTGTCCCTGCCCATGGCAGGGTAGGGTTGGAACAAGATCTTTTATGGTCCCTTCCAAACCAACCCACCTATGATTCTACGAGAGTCCCAAATTTGGTGACAGAAGTGCTCTTTAAGTTACAGAAACCAAGCAAGAGAGAAGTTGCTGAAACCAAGGGAAAGAGGTGTCCAATGCCACTGGAGCAAGCCACTGCCAAAACCCAAAGAGAACCAAGAATCCCCTTGCCTCAGGCCTGCCTACAGCCTCGGGAAGGGCTCCGGCAGGGAGCTGGCACTGCCTGCAGCCAGCAGATTCCAGAATCTGCTCAGCCTGGCAGAAGAGTAGGAGGTGAGACTGCTGGCAGGAGCAGGCGGAGCAGCAGAGCTGGTGGAGATCATAAATGGAAGAGTGTTGTAAAACACGGAGGTGAGCACAGACTGATACTCACCTTCACAGTTCCCCCCCAGAAAAGCACACACCTCGGCAGACTCTCACAGCTTTGAAACACGTCCAGACTTCGCTGGATCGATCCAGGAACCTCATTCGTATGCATGTTTGCTCTCACACGCAAACATGGCAAGGTTTTAACCACACACATTTTGCACAAGTCCCACAGGCCCAAACTTTCAGGTTATTCAGGAAACTTGGTCTTAAATGGGATTGTAAACCAAAGGAAAGAGATTATAGATAAAGGCAAAGACCATAAAGAACTGCAGAGCAATTTAAGTTCGAAGGGAGCTTTAGAGGAGTCCAACACTGAGGTATTCCAAAACCCCAAATCTTCAGAAAACCTCTTCCTTAAAACAGGACTTGCTTAAAAGATTGAACCAACTGATCTTCCAAAACTGATTTAGTCATATGAAAAGATGGTCTGGGCTCTCTTCATTTACTATCACCCCTAAGTGGAAAGTTCTCATCAAAGCTATAATATATTCAGCTCCAGAAGAACAATGAGGTGACATTAGACAAGTAGTTGTAACTTCCAGAAATAAATGGCCTTGCTATTTAGCAGTATGTGCTGTGCCTTTAAAAGTTTCCAAAAGCAGTGGTCTGTTTCTGTGCATACTGGAATATTCAAGAGCATTTCATATCTATTCTCATATCAAGAAAAGAGCAATTAGATCAATAATGAAACAGGAGTGCTCCCTTTTACTTTCTGTGGTTTGCAAAGAGGTTCATGTTTCTGTGTGAGCACAGCTCTTGTTTTAGTGATGTGAAAGTGTGTGGTTTGTGCGATACCCAGTTTCTTCTAATATTCGAGTTTCTGTTGTTATCTACCTACAATTTACAGTAAAGCATCCTTTATTCTCACACTTCTCAATCTCAAAATTAGATCAATTTTCCCAACAAGATTTTATTACCCACGTAGACCTTTTACAAATACTGGAAAGACTGGCAACAACACACTCCTCACTAATACAGCATGAAATCACAGAAGACAGTATTAATGTTACCAAGTCTACCTATGCATGTATCTGTGTATACAGACACATGAAGCAGTAAATACAAGTTTTTCTTTGGGGAAAATGACTATTTTTTTGTTTCAAAAAGCAACTAGAAATTCATGCGAACAGACCCAAGGCACCACATGCAGTAGGTAAAGATTACTGAGCAATATTTGAACCACTGTGTACACATCAATGTTGTGCTATTTATTGTGATTAGATTATTACTATTTTCAAAACTACTAAAAATATTTAGAACTTGCCTTCCCCCCCTCTCCCCACTGCCTCTGCAGAGCATGAATCTAATTCTAGCAAAAATTTCTTAAGAACCCTCCAAATAGGAAAGACGCTGTCATTACTGGGGATGGGTAATCTGCTGGCTCCAGCATCACACCAAACCATGCCATTTATAGCATTTTGACCCTCTCCACAATAGACAAGAGCACTGATATTTTAGCTCGAAATGTTCATTCTCCAGATAGCTGTTTCTGGCCATGTGTTCTCCTCCAGAATCCTTGGCTGTGCTGTCCCTGTGGCTCTCAGAGAAATGTATCTTTGTCAAATATATTGAAGGTCCCAAAGAGAAAGTTCACCTGCTGCTACAACACAAACATCAATTCAACAATAAACTGCTAAAACCAACTGTAACACTGTAAAACTGTAACTTCTGAAGAAGCAAGGTTTTCAACTCTGTTGTGAGTCATCTGGTCAGCTCTGTAGCCTGAGCCTACTAAGCACACACGCTAAGGACTCGGCACTTCTCAGTGAGACCCTGTTCTGCATCTCTCTGGACCAGCCTCATCATCTGCACACAAATATTCTTAATGGTCATAAAATCGTCATGCCCTAGCTGGCATTAATTTAATGATGATGGCATAACACTGCATTATCAAGTCATCCAGCTGCTTTGACTAAGATTAATTCAGGCAAGCCAGGACACAAATGCTCAAACTCCTTGATGTATCTTGCACCCACCCAGAGAGGACTTGGCTTTCAGCCAGTCTGCATAAATCCTGGTGGGATTAGTCAATGTTCAAGAGGCTCCTCTATGGGATAAGTAAGGAGGTCAAGTACTGAGATCTAAAAAAAACTACATGATGGGTGTATATAATCCCCCACAAGGCACATCCCTCCACCCTTTACAGCCAGCAACAGGGATGACTAAGGGCACACAGCAAAAACCATTATAACCAAGGCCATGGAAATGAAACTGGCAAATGTACCATTTATCACGTCATCTTAACATGAAATGAATGTATCTTGATTTTATCACCAAAGATGCTAAAAAGCACATGTTTGGAAGAGATGAAGAAAGAGAATCATGAGACTCCTGCTTACCTGGTTCTAGCTTGGGCAGAACTGCTGAAAATTCCTCGTTTTGTTCCTCTGGATTCCCTGCAGTTGAGCCAAGACCCCAAGAGCCCTGATGCTCTAGGGAAATGCCAGTAGCTAAATCTGGACCAACACAAGGCTCCTTAAAACATCCTTCTCAACCATTTGGGCAATGGTCAATAGAAGTAACACACAACACACTCTACTATAAAGTTGCCCCAGTTAGGCATTGCCACCATGGGCAGCTGCAGGTCAAAAAGCACTGTTTGACCAAGTGTTTAAATTTGGGGGGGGGGGGGGGGGGGGGTTAAACCAAAAATATTCTTCTAAATCAAGGTCACAATTGATCATGGTGACCATGGAGCTCAAGCATGCCAAATTTCAAAGGCGTGTGGTTTTCCCACTGCTATCTTCATGTAGGAAACCTGACTGACTCCTGCATCCAAGCCCTTCCAGCCTCAGGTATTTCTCCAACTTGGATAACATTGCGGGATCTTTCTTTGGAATATAGGCAAACCCAGACTTGATAGAGCAAACAGACCATGGGAACAGCTTTTTTTATTTTAACATGAACTCTTTACACACCTTAGGAGAGCCATCAGCTGCCCTATCCTTCCCCAAAATACCAGAAAGGAGATCAAGCTGCTGCTGCAGCTGAAGTCAATGCTGGGAATGTCTCCAAACATCTCTCTGGAAACTGGCATGATAATAGAAGTTCTGCTGAAGTCACATGGCTCTCAGGTACCTCAAGATGGGCTATCGGGAAGCAGGACGCACCTCAAACCAACCACAAGCTCCTCAACAACAGATTCCCATCAGCAACACAGCACCAGTCATTGCCCTCCTCTGGGCACCTGGCCATTATAAAATGTTGGCAAAACCTCTTCCATTTTCCACCACCTAGAGACCAGTTCACTAATCACCACCACTGGATGCTAACTGCCTTCCCTCACCCACAGCCCAACTAGGATTTGGACCACTGAGAACTTTTCTCCTCATCCTCCAAACCAGTTTGTGCCCCATCTCCCCCATCCCAATGCTAATAGAGTTTGTTACTGGCTCTGAGCAACCTTGGCAGAAACAATAATTCTTGCCTCTCCAAGCAAGAATTTGGAAAAGCAGCTTTTGTTGGACAGGTATGTCTGGCTGAGATTTGTGATCAGATGCAATGCATGGTACAGTGTGCAACCTGGAGAAATATTACCACCAGCTAACAGCAGCAGAGATTTCTTTCCTCCCTGTCCCTCATTACCCTCGAAAGCTGGCCTTGCCAGCAGCAGTAACGCGAGCTGAGACAACAAAGCACATTAATGATGGGCCCCATCATGTTCCATATTAATTACTGTAGCTAGTAGTAAACTGCTGGTTATAAATTATATTTTGATAAACTGCCCTTTCTTTGACAAGCCAGCTCCAATGTTTAATGCTGCACTTAATCCTCAGATAATACCCCAGGAGTCCTCACTGTGCCCAGCAACAAATCAAAGCAACCTTCAAAAGGTTGGCACAGGTCCCCTTTCCCTGCGCACCCCAACCTGAAACTATCCCATTGCATCAACTTTGTTATAGGTCAGATCTAAAGGCTGAGTTACCAAAACCAGCAGCACACTCAGTTACCAAGTGTCCTACATAGCTGCCCCAGCAGTTCCCTGCACTGGCAAAAGCCATGTACATGTTATACACGTACAACAGTTTTCCAGAAGTGCTGCATTGTTGTTTTGTTCTACAGGGTAAAATAGCAGGGTAGTAATCCCCAGAATATCTCAACATTCAGAAGAGAGGAGATTTACTTCTACCTGGGACCGAAATAGTCAACTAAAATCTTTATCCAAAACCATCATAATCTTATTTTTGTTTCTTTTTAATTCAGTGACATTTAGCTAGCAGAACAGCTGTTAGCAAAGGTCTAGGAGAGGTGGAATACCATTTTCTATATAAAGAAAAATGTTTTAGAGGAAACTGCAATTTGACAAAAATACCTATTTAGCAAAGTACATTTTAAAAAGCGGAAAAATATGTTCTGCTTTTCCTAAGGTAGCAAAAGATCCACCACAACTCATGAAAAGGAGTCTAAGTATCAGAAATAAAGGTATAAAATTATATTGCAATGTACATCCAGGAAAATAAGGAGGAGGGATGTGTCCTTTAAGAAGCAGCATGGGGAGAGACCCTCCTCGGTCTCAAATGTGCCCATCACCTCCCACCACCATCAAAATACATGAAAAAACCACCCATGGTCCTCCCAAAGAGGTGGTCCAGTTCTCTTCATTAACAACCAGGAGTTTGCAGACAGCTTCAGAGAGCCTGGCACAGTCAAAACTCTCCTTAATTTTACTCTGAAGGCACAACTCACCACACCCAGCAAGAACAAGATGCTGCACTTGTTATTTACAGCACTAAAAATACAAGAGCTCAGGATCAGCAGCAGCAACTGAGAATCCCATCCTACCCTCCACGAAAGGATGTGAAGCCCTGTGGTCTCACTCCAAGCTGTAAATTAAAAATGTTTACAGCAGTCAAGGGTTCGGTCTTGTTCTTCCACCAGTGGTGGCAGATGGTATGGTGCTATTATTAAATCTTGATTTCCAGCTTATAATAATAGTTGTATGAAACCTTCTGCACTAGGAAAAAAAAATCACTACTTTTATTTTGGAAAAAAGCAGAAGTCTTGCAGTTAAATAACTTTTCTCTTTTAAAAATCTCTTTCAAAAATTCGTAACATATTTCTCCTAATTGGAAACACACGGAAAATAGGATATGGCCATATTAGTTAAAGGTCAATGCACATTTTACCCACCTCTTTCAAAACTGACAGTATTGTCATGACAGCCATAAAAGCTGCTTTGAATTTTAGTTCTCTAGAAAGTAAATATAAGGAATCCCAAAGCCATAACCACAAGTGCCACAGCTCTTAACACTGATGTCGTATTCAGCTGAGTTTGTGCTGCAGAAGTCAGGATGGTAAAGCTTCAAAATCAGCTCGTCTGTGGTGTACTGGAAGGGCACAGTAATTATCCCCCAGCCCACTGCCCCAGGCATGTACCACAATGCCTTCATTTGATGCAGCATTAACAGCAGAACGTGTTTTATTCCCAAGCATTTAGCATGGGGCACTGCAGGGCTGCTGGGATCATTTAGGGGGCTGCTGCAACCAACTATCTCACCCTACTGTATGCTTTATTTTAGTTTGCAACTGCTCCTTCCAATTCCAACTACAAAACTAATGTTCTCCTTTTTGTTAAGGAACCAGTTTACATTCATTTGTATCAATTTGTTTCTGTATCAATTAGCCAGGGCAAAGCGGGTTGCCTTTTAGACCCTCTTCTGGTACATTAGACATAAGGGGACAGTGTAATTAATAGAAGTCAGGCACAGTCCCCCTTCATGCATTGATTTCCTCCTACTTAGAAAACATTCGGGAAGTGCACAATCACCCCTGGCTGTCAGGGGTCCTCATAAAATCCATAAGCTTGAATCCACAGAAACTGCTAATCATTTTGGATGCTGAGAAGGGGGAAAGCAGTCAGATCTTTGTAAAGCAGAGGAAATTTCTTATTAACTGCAACACCTGAGTGGATTTCAGAGGGAGCTCACAGGAATGCCAAAAGTCAAATGCCAAAAGCAGCTGCACAGCCAAAAGCTTCCAGAGCAAGAGGCAACTAAGAAAAACCCTTTTGGTCCCAAGCTGCATTAAGGGAGATGGGAACACTCCCCCTGAGCTTGGAACATCTGCATCACCCAGATCAGGGATCACTGCAGCAATACCAGTCTGTTCCCCCCCAGTCACACCATGTCATAGTCATCACCTTTCTGTTGCAGACAATTTGGGCTTTACCAAGCTGTCTACATATTAAATTGAACTTCTAGGAAAAACAACATTTTATGACTATACACCTTAGTTATTTCCTTTTAAGGTTTACTTTTTCCATCTCTTACATAAAGTCCTCCAAAAAAAAAAAAATCTCACGGTATTTGATTACTTTCATTACCACGTAGTTCTGCCGAGAAAGGCACTGCTAAGAAACCACACAAGACCAGTATTTGTGCAAAGCTAGTTAAAATATCTTCATCCTGCAAATATTAAACCTCCCAGCACACACCACACCAATCAAAAGCACAGAAAGAAGACCATCCACAAGCATATCAGGCAAGCTTGCTGAATATTATGCTTAGCTTTGCACAAGCTATAAAGCATTTTTCACTGTGCATAGAGACTCAAATCCAAAAATGCCTACCCAGAACTGCTCACTCTTACCCACCCCACAAGGCACAAGAGACCAATCCTAAAGAAAAAAATACCCTTTCTTCTATTTGCTGAGTCTCTCTGGAGAGACAACAGCACTTTGGCTGGGCAGCATGTTTAATAAGAGATGATGGGCAAAGAAAGGTTCTCCAAGAAAGGAGATCTCAGTGCCCACGCAGCCAGCACACTGCAAATGTCATATTTCAAACAATATAAATAGCAAATTGTTACACCTCTCTCTTTAGAAGTCAGAAAACACCTCTTTTAGTGTTTACCTTAAAAATACTGCCCTATGTAGGCATCTAGACAATTCAATGATCTGGTCTCTGACACAGAGAGATGCACAGCGGAGAACAGAAAGAGGTAAAAGCTGGTCTGAAGCACCACATGCACATGGTCCTGCACCAGCACCCACCAAAGCACACATCTACTGGCAGCTCCACCCCTGCAGCCTGCAACAGCTGAATGCCTTTTCCTCTGGAAACCTTTCCGCGATGCTAATCTACTACAGAAGAAAAATCACTAGAGGAGGACACCCAATAGCTTCCAGCCAGAACACAATAAGCCTTCAGCAAGACCTTTGATTTTCACAAGCACACACTGAAGTTGTTCTTCACAACAAAGAACAGCCTGTCTGTTGCATAACTAACCTTAGGCTGCATTAGATAAGTTGTGCCTTCTCACAGATCAACTGACCTTAAATAATGTCCCCAGTGTATTCAGAGCCAATAGGTTTCTCTTTTAGAGCTCAACTGACAGGTCTTCTCCTTCCAGCTATTTCTTCAGAAAAGCACACAAAGAAGGTTTCAAGAGAAATCTCATGCTTACTGTTCCAAGAGCAGCTTTCCAGGCCAGAAATGAAGGCCAAGATCTCAGCTCCAGAGTTGCATCTCCCCTTGAAGGCTTCTTCAGCACTTCACTGCAACAGTACAAGTGAGAGCCTTGGCAGGACAGAACTGGGGTTGAAGCGGGTGATAACTGGAAAACTCAGTGTATGTCGGGAAAGCTTGCTGCACTTCTGCCACTGAGTCAAGACAGAAGGGAACAGTCAGCCATGCCAATGAAACACTGCTTTGTATTCTGGATAAGGCAAAACAAAGGTCTGGTGATGAGGAGCTTTCACATGTCATGCAAGGGTCAGCAGCAAAGGCAAATTCCACCATGGCATTTCCGTTTCATTGCCCAACCCATTAGTATGAGTGGACACAGCAGGATCTTTCATTGCTTATCCAAAAATGGCATTTAACATAGCTGTGCAGCATCACACCACTGCCACATTCCACTCTAGAGGTGAGCTATCAGTCCCTGCCCAAAGCTGAAATCACAGGGCACTTGTGCAACGAGCTGATGAGCTCCTTTAATATCGTTTCTACAGTCCACATCCTGGGTGCAAGATGATACAGGAGCTCTGCAGCTGTCCCAGAGGCGGAAACACCCAGGAAGAGATGGAGACAGTGTGAAAGTAAGCAAGTCTCAGCACCACTTCTATCAGGTTGTTTCATTGTCCACGCAGATGTCTGTGCACTCCCTGTGACATTTTAGAAGCAAAATGTCCTGCAAAGTAGGGCCAGATCCCTTTGGTACCAAAGCAACTGCCCAATAAACCCGTGGTAAAGGCTGAGGCACTAAAAGCCTGTCTGTTTCCTGGAACCAGCTTACCAGTCATACAGACCCCATTGGAGCACCCATTTCCTACTTACGAATCAGGGCACATGGGGCTTCCCTTCTTGCTACATATTGCTCCACTCATCCAACTGCTGCTCAGTGATAGTTTTGGTATCAGGGCAGATAAAGCACACATTTCCAGTGACTCCCTCTTATCCAGTGGAGCACATCACGGCAGAAGCCCTGCCTCACCTCTTGCAATTAGCCAAACTGGGCTTCATTGATAAGGCTCTGCTTTACAGAAGAGCTACATTATTCCACATTCAGGCCATCATCACCTCTTGCTGTAAGCACAATAGCCCAGACTTATGAGGGTTGTTCATGCCAGAGGAGGTCCACAGCTGCTGAGAAGCCTTCTAGTAAATTGAGCCCTGATGGCAAAGGAAAGGGTTTGCAGAGCAGATTTACAGGAATCTATTCCTCTTGCATTAGTCAGCAAATACGAATACATCCTCTTGCTTCATTAAATTTTAATTGGAGTACATATGAATAGGCTTTGCTCGTTACTTAATCAAAGCAGGTCTGAGTACAAGGTGTTCACATGAAAAGCTAGAAAGCAACATCCTTTCTAGCTTTTCTTTCGGATTTTTTAGGCATCCATTGTCAATTTCTTCAGGTCAGTTAACATTTTAGGGCTGCTGCAAAGAACCATGAAAAGCAGGCACAAAGTGCAAATAAAGAATTGTGAAGAGAAACAGGGCACAGATCATTAACCCTGTTTAGTATCTAGACAAAAATTAAATGCAAAATCCCAGAGCAGATGTTGTATTAGTGAGCTGATCAGTACTGCTAAACACAAGGATGGTTTTGCTGCCATGTGTCATGCATGTTTGGGCTGGACTGCCTGGAGTTTCACTATTTAACTGTCCTTAGGTACTCTGAAACCACAGCAGATATGAACCTATAAAAAAATCCTACTCATAAACTTTGGGATTTCCTCAGTAATCACATTCTCGGCAACACAGACACTTATTTGTTCACACACACTTTCCATGAGCTTAGATAAACTTTCCATTTACTTTCTTGCTGCCTACAAGAAGAGAACCAACTCCAGAACTTGTTCCTTACTAAAATCACAAGCTGTATGACCAGGTTCTCAACTTCCATAACACCCATACAGGTGGTACAGCTTGAACTGACTTACAGCACTTTACACCAGCTGAAAATCTACCAGTAAAGCAACTCCAGTTGTAAGAGGCACAGTTGGGGATGGTAGCCCAGTGCCTGCCTGCACGAGAAACAAAAAGCAGCTATGTTCTTCTGCACAGCACTGTTTGCTGAGTGAATCAACAAAAACAACCAAAACCAAACAGACAGAAAAAGAGGAAAAAAAGAAAAGGAACTTCAGCTATTTAAAACCACAACAAAGAACTTACTGGCCTGCTCCTGCACACTTGCTCAGAAGTGTATATATTCTGTACAGTGACAGGTTCTGGCAGCCTGGGACTGACACACTTTCTATGGCAATGTCCTAATATTAGAAAAATTTGGTCATAAGCTAAAAATGTTACAGAAATAGCACAGGATCATAAGTTACGAGCTGAGTCAGAACTTGATCTGCTATTTGACTTTTATACTATTTTATTCTTTTTAAAAAAGCACATCATGCTGTGGTGTTTTTTTTTTTTTTAAACAGTTTGCTGCTGCCATCACTTATGAAGAAGAATGAGCCTTTGTAGAGGAGGAAGAAAGTAATTTAAAATGGCAAAAAATCAATCTGCTGGGAAGCAAAGGACACAGATCCACTCATACACCAGAGCCCAATGTGTAGTAAGCCCTTCACTAACACCACAGCCCCTCTGTGTGCCAGCTCTGGCAGGCAAAGGGCTGTCTCCTGCTCAGGTACATACAAGGAGTCCTCCATCAGAAGCCCAGGGATGTTGATGGGATTGTACACGGTAGTAGAGTGCCCTAATTCCCAGGAATCTTGGGTGTGCAATGCAGTCTTCTGCACAGAAGCATTTTATTTGCACTCTGTACTTGTAAATCATTGGTAAATAATTAACAGACAGCATAAGCATGTAACAGAACTGAGTCGCAGGTGTTAGCAATGGAAAACTGCTATAAATGGATATGTCACGGCAATAAGCTGCCTGTTCACCTGTTGGGTGCTGCAGGAATTAAACAATTCAGTTTTCATAAGTTAACCCCTGACATCCAGAACCTTACTAGGAAGCCCATCTATATTCCTCCTCTGCTATTTATGATCATAACTTTTCCTCCTTTCACAGCATGGAGAGTCTTTAAATGAAGAATCAATGGATTGCTCCAGGCTGCTGCTTGCTGGGTAAAGCCCAAGGGTCACACACAGGTCCATTCATCCATCCCAGGGAGGGAAGAGGAGATTGGAGCAAGAAGCCTTGCCCCACCACCCTGCTTGGAGCTGCCAGACTTGCTGGCTGCAGGAGCAGAAAAGGATTTCTCAAGTCTGAACACACAAACATAACATAGAAGGAGACCCTCTTGTTCCACATCTCCTCTTCAGTTTCTCCCTCCTTCCTGCTCTCCCTCATGTCCTACAGAATGTTTCTGCAAACAGCCCAGAAGATACTCTTTTCCCTATTCGTAGCAGGAAGGCAGAGGAACAGAAATCCTCCTGCCAGGCGTGACACTGCAAAGAATCCAAAACACCAAAGACATTCAGCATCAAAACATTTCAGCCCCAAACACTCAGCTGCTGGAAGGGCAAGAGGCAGAAGCCTACGAAAACAACAAGGAAAAGGAAAGTATGAATCCTTGGAGAAAAGTGGATGAAAGCTACTCAGTGCAAGGTGGTGCACTGAGAGAAGTAAATCATCAGTGTCTCACCATCCTTTGCTGTGGGTGCCTCAGAAAACACATGGATCCTGGTTCATCTGTACCTCTGCCTGGAAACAAAACCCCAAAAGGCCCTTTTCTGACAACAACTTTAAAAGGTTTATGCGCATTTCAGCATGTTTGTTTTGGTTTTGAATACAGTAACATACAAGCATTGAATTCTTGAATTTATTTTTTTCGAAGTACAGCTCCCATAAGCTTAAAAGTAAATGGGAGTGCTTTGCTTCCTGGGGTATGGAACTGGAACATTTTTCTAGCACCTAATAAAACATTGTTTGGTTGATACTAACCATTAAAATATGTGTTTCAAGTCATGTAATGTTCCCTGTGAAAGTTGCCTTTTTGCTCCATGAAAAAAAGGGCACTGAAAGGAATCCTGCAGCCATAAGGATCTCACTTAATTCGTGGAAGTATCCTTTTAAAAGCCTCACAACATGATCAAAGCACTCTTGAGAACAGATGTTCCAGGCTTTACAAACTCCAGCATAAGTATTTTTTATGACATTTATCACTGCTAAATTCTTCCAGCCATTTTTTTTTCCCCCTGCAAGAAGCATGCAGGCACTTCCCTTCTCAAGGAAGACGTGTTCACATGCAGACTCATCTCCAGACAGACTCTCTCCTCCCAGCATCCCTCCCCATCCATCCTGAAGGAGAGCAGGAGGTGTAGCCAGTGGCTATGGTGGCAGCCAGACTCCAGCAGCACCACTTCTGCAGAGCTGGGCATGGTGTTTCCCACCTCACAAGGGGCATTTGATGTAGGAATCACTGTGTCACTGTATTACCTAAACTGTGTTTCTCAACCCTTCACACAGACCCTCTCCCAGAAATGTCATCACTCCACTACTCTTACACCAAACTACAGCCTACAAAGCCCTCCATGTCGTTTTTGATGACCAAGGCACATACTATCATCATCCCTCAACATCACACCAGGCCACTACTGTCTTGACAAGCTCTGAGAAGCCTCAACCAACCTTGAAGCTAACTCTGCTTTCAGCCAGGAGCTGCACAAGAAACCTGCCAAGGTCCTTTCTCCCTACACTGTTGGAGGACTATAGATCCCAGGTGGGAGCCACACGGAAATGCCCTCGACCACGTCAACACCCCAAGAAAACACCTTCCATGGTTCCCCAGCTCCTGCTATGAATGTGGAACCCTGTGCCTGTGCACAGGACCTAGAGGGCTGCTTCCCTGGCTGTAGCAGAAAACTCTCTCCTAGCTACAAGGCTACAAGAGATGCTCAGATAGCTGATGCCTTGGGCACTACCAAACCCAGACAAGCAAAGCCAGAGGGAGCAACAATGGGGAGCTGCAGGTCTGTGCAGGAACCTGTTTGTTCCTGAGAGAGTAGCAACAAGTCCCCATTCCTAGAGGTCATCATGGAGACAGAAAGCAGATATTTCAACAGCAATTCAAATCACAGTTAAATTTTGACTGAGAGCAAAGTTCCCAGGAAGTTTAGCTTTAGTCAGTTTATGTGTATTCATATTCCCAGGAGCATCACACCAAGCTCTCTGTTGATGGAAAGTCTAAACACCATGCAGTGCTAGGCAGTTTCGTGAGAGTGAGTTGTGTACCAACGCAATACACTCAACTACCCTAGAATCTGAAACATACAATTTCTCTCTGAATAATAACACTGCACTTTTATCCCACCCTCAAAAAAAAGGATCTGAAACAACCATCTCCTTTCAAATTCTACATATTCACAGAAGACGGTGTTTGTAAAGAGGACCCCAGAAGCACATCACTTCTCCAATATGTGCCCAGTTTAGTTTCACCTGCTTCCATATGCTCCCTTCCCAATTCCTACAACCTGCTTGCACATCCTGTTTCACTATGAACACAAGCTTCTTCCCTGTGGCAGCAGCACTGCCTTCACTTCTCCTCATGGTAGGCTTAGACAACAGTCAAAATGGGAGCAAAAAAACCCAGACAAGTTTACAGGTCTGAAGGGTGTTGGAGGAGCAAAAGCAAGCAGAGAGAGGGTCTGTAAAAAGCTTCACCAGCAAAGGAATCACAAGCAATCACAGCAAGTCTTCCTCTTGCCAAATACATATGCTTTTCTTGATTGACCTCCTAGTCTAAGGATTTCTGGTGTTGTTTAAAACTCACTTCTTCATTTATGAGATGCAACTTTTTATTTCAAATAACCATAGAAAATTTGTTGAAAATTAAAATACTCATATGAAATGTTGCCATGCTGGCAACGGGAACTTTCTGTGTGCACAAGCAGGTGCATGCACACAAACAGACGTGCATTCACATCTATGCTATATATCTTCTGGAAAAGGACTGTTCCCATCAGTGTCCTCAAAGTGAAAAAAGAAACAGAGGCACTGTGCAGCACTGTCACACAGCCAGGCCATGCTCCTCCGCTCCAGCCTCAGAGACAACCAGCACTGACATCAAAGTCCATTTCCCTGCAGGTCCCATCCAGTCCCTCTCCCCTTGTCTGCAGGTGCATCATCCCTGCAGAACACAGCTGCATTGACCCCTGGGCTGCAGCCACTGGTGGGACAAGAGGCTGGGCCACCCCTGCCTTTGTGCTGCTCTGATGACAGTGGCATTGGCCATGGAGTGGGAGGACAGTGTCTTCAGGGCCTGGGATGCAACGAAGGAATCCAGGTCAGCATCAGAATTTAACAGAATTGTTCTGCTGAGTTATTAACGTCACAGTCCTGCTCCAGGCCTGAGTTTGTTTCGCTATCTTGCCTTCCCACTCCAAATGAATTTGCCGAGCAATTTTAAGAAACAGAAAAAGGCTGTGACCAATTTTCAGGCCTTCTGATTTAGACATTAAAAAAAGAAAAAAACCACCAACCTACAATGGTTCCCCCTTGTTTTTCTAAATAAAAATAATGTATAGCCCTAACTGGATAATAAATATGCTCAAAAGCTGTCCTTAAGTAAAAGCTTTTGATAACAAATTGCCTGTGCTAACCGCTATTTTACTGTTGAATTTTTTATTGTTGCTTAAGCACTGCAATTATGCTAATAAGCCTGAGAGGATGGTACACTAAAGCATTGAATGTGACAGATATAATACTCAATAAAATGTTAATCTTACCTGAAAATTGGAATCAAACAGCCTTATTAGTATTTATGGATATGGCATCTCCAACATGTTTCTTAAGAGGTATATATATATGCAATAGATATTTCTAAATATACCCTACTATTTCTCATGCCTCCATACAATTTAATTCCAGGTGGCTATTACCCCTGCTGCTAATTGCCAGTCCCTTTTGGAATAAGGAAAAAAAAAGTGTCGCCTTCTGGGCCACGCAAAACTCCTGCATACAGAAGGGCTTTTCCCCTTGGCACCTGAAGGACGGCAGCTGTCCATGGGGATGGGGACACCTCTCCCCAGCTCCTGGCATGGCCACCAGACATGGCACCACACAACAAAAGCACTGCCATCCTCACTTCTTCCTTTTTCCTATATCTTCTCCTTCTATGAGCAAGATGGGTAAATCCAGAAAAGCATTATTTACAGGTGCTGGAGAAATGACTTCTGGATTTTAAGATGGGCCTAAAGACAAATTTATTTATTTTAGTTTTAAGCATCTCAGCCGATGCTGACAGGGACCCATCTGCTTCACTGCAAGTTACAGTGCTGCATGACTTTCCACAAGTGCATTGCTTTTTGCACCATTATTTCACCACCCGGTCCCAGTCTGCTTTCTCAATTGATGGCATAATTTTTTTCAGGGAACTTGCTGCCTTTCACCACATGTAGCTTTTTTTTTTTCTGGCCAAACCTACAGGTTTCAGACCCAGCCTCAGAGCTCCACTAACATGAACTTCCTGTGGTCAAAGCAAGGGATCCTCAATACCTTCACTTTCTCATCTATGGAAGGAAGAATAGATAACCTCAGAAGAGCCACACGCTTCTGACAAACTATTTCTACAGAACAGTGTGGCTTTCAAACACTGCACATTAATGCCTTAATAGCAGCTGCTGGCTCCCAGTTTTACTCCTCATGCTGCTCCCACCCACAGTAGTCAATTCTGCTGACAGGACAGCAGAAACATTGACAATCATCATTGTATTTCCTGACAGTAAAGCAAGATTCTTGCCACTGGATGCTGCAAGCCTCCTTGGTGGCAAACGTTAAGTGGGAGACATCTAGGAACTGTTTCCATGAATAGTCACAGCAAGGAAGATACAACCAGCTTCCCACTGAAATCTGGGATTCTCAAAGCACTCAGAGATCACAGCAAGCAACCCACAGGACACAACTCACAACATGCCAGGATGCACTAGGGCTCTCCTAAATCACTGTTGGAACACACACTGGCTTGCACTGAGGGCAAGGATCAAGTGCAAGGATGGGAACAGGATGGCTTTACAGGACAGAGCTTAGAGAAGCTCCACAAAACCTCATTTGCAAATGAAAGCAAGGAGCGCAGCATTAGAGGAAAAAATTCAGTTGCAAAATCAAAGAAAACTACTAATTGACTGAGCTAGCACCTTCAAGAGTCAGGAGATACACCCAGGGATCCTCTGCCCCAAGTGAGCCCCAGCACCAGATGCCAAATTTCAGGTGCAGCCACCAAGTTACCCAGGCACAGAGCTGCAAAGTGCTGCAGGACCATAAGGCAGCCACTCCCATAGAGGTGGCAGGACTCATCCCTGCCATGTTAAGTGAGTCTTGTCATTATTTTCAACCCTGCAGGGAAATCAAAATTGAACTTTGGCATATTGTTTTCTTTTGCTAAGCAGCAGTGCTTGAATGTTAACTCTGGTCCTGACAGGCATATTTATGGAGTATTCTTTGCAAATAATCTTACCCTGACCAGTCCAAAAGGTCAGAATAATAAAAAATAATAACAACAATAAAAGAAGCACAAGGCTGGAAAGCCATCATTACCATTGGCACAACTACTCAACTTATTAACCGTCCTTGAAACAAGGTTGAAATGCAAGGTCTTGGATTTATTTGATTGACTGAGATCAAAAGATCAGGGGGGCACACAGTAAATTGTATCTTTCCATGAACGCATTTTGCTTTCAAGATTTCAACAGACAGTTTCAGGAATTGAAAAGCTCAAGAAGAGGGGGAGGAGGAAAGGGAAGGGGAAAAAACATGTACAAAGGTGACTTCAGAAAGGCATCCCTTATTTCTCTCTTGACACCATCTGCACTTCTTAGAACTATTTGAAAGTTTATTCCATGTTTCCACGCACCTGGGACACAACAGCTTATCTCCACTAAGCAGAGGACGATAACAAGCAATAAGACACCAATGTAACTCCAGGGGAGACAGCAGCATTTGCTGACACTAAGAATGAAATATAACTACTGGAGAAACCAGAGTCCAACAAGAGGTTGAAGAACTTCCCACTGAATTTCAGATGTCCTACGAGATAGGACAGGTATCTCATTGATCTTCTCAACCAGACTGAGGAAGATGAAGCACTCGAACCCCACTCTTCTCAGTATGATGCCTTAGAGGCTGTCTGAGCCCAGGCTGGGTTTGTCATCAGCAGCTCCCAGGGAAGGGAGGAAGATGCAAGGGATTAA
The DNA here is from genome assembly GCA_013397135.1 of Pachyramphus minor. Lineage (NCBI taxonomy): Eukaryota > Metazoa > Chordata > Aves > Passeriformes > Tyrannidae > Pachyramphus > Pachyramphus minor. The sequence continues at coordinate 825,472 of VYXB01000792.1, read as the reverse complement.
AGGAGCAGCCATCTTCAGGATATAATTTCAAGACCCAGCTGGTGAGCCAACATTTTTAAACTCAGGAAAAGCCTGCTGTGTTTGCTCTCAAGACATGACAAAAAACCACAATGGAGAACAAGAACAGAAGAGCAAGAGAAGAAAAATTAAACTCTCCTCCATTTCATCAGCCCTGGCTCCAGTCTCTCTGCGTTCCACATGATATTTGTGTTTTGCTCAGTATATCTGTATATGTAGCATTTTGTTCTCATGTCACAATAAAACAGATCAGATTGCCCACCTGAGAGTACATCTCTTACATGGACCACAGAAGAGAACCAAACTCCCAGAAACTTTCTACAAAGGAACCAGAATTGATACAACCTCCTGTTTTTACCACAGGTTTATGCTGCATGCCAACAATAGAGGATTAAACCTCTTCTTCTCACCGAGCTTACACTTCCCTCCAGAAGAACATTCAACTAACAAAGACACTGAGCATCAGAGTTAATTGCTGTTGTATCAATTCATCAAACCATGCAGCTCATTCTGCACAGATACACTGAGCTTTGCCTTTTAAACTATAAGCTTTAACGTGGGAAATCATCACTAATGCCTCAGCTAAATTTCTCTTGCTGCAACTTAAGTTTATAACTTGTCTTATTTACAGTGGACAGGTTTACAGTTTTTTCCCCTTTCTCCATGACAAGTTCACTATTTCCAAAATTTACAAGCTGAGGCACAGTGCTATTTGACTTCTCTTTGCCATTCTGCTTCTGTCCAAACCACATTCTTAATCTCTGCATATGCATTTCTCTTCTTACCCTGAGAGAGTAGGCAGTTGGGTATCACGAGGCTATTTCAAGAGAAGACGCTCACAACCAAAGGCTGATGCACGCAGGCACACCCCAGTTACAAAGTACTCTGAAACATGGAAAAGAAAAGAATTGTCTTCAGTATGGAAGACAGCCCAGTCCAGCAGTAAAGGAAAACCCAACAACTCTGAAGTGGAATTTTTCCCACCCCATTATTTAACATGCAAACAGATCTTCAAAAGAAACATCAATGACTCTAGATACATCATGAGCCACCACTCAAACTTGGCCACACTTTCTCTGACAACCACCATAAGGGTTTGATAAATCTCTGTTCTAGCAAAGTGTTCCTGGATTTTGCAGAAAGTTCAGCCAAGATGTAAGTTATATGCATCACACATCAAAATAAAATGGCTCCAACTCCAAACATTTATGTACTGTGACAGAGAACAAATCTTAATGTTACCACTAGTGACTTTATTTTCAGTGTCACTGAAACCAACAGAGACAAGACTTGTAGTCTACTCTGAGATTTAAATGTATGCAATTATGGGAGAGACCCAGAGGATAAAAGTCAGGCCTTATGAATGGCTGAATAACTTTTGTGTTCCCAACATAGTCCTTACCTCCATCTTCAGGATATTCTACCTAGCAAAATGAAATCTTTCTCATGAACCCAAGGTTTGGTGGCAATGTAGAAAGAATAAAGAACGGATTTACATTGAGTAATGTTTGGAAACACAAGGGAGAGTTCTGAATATCAAAAACATCCCAAATTTTATGAGATAACATGTAAAAAGGGAGAGCAGCAGTAACACATTCCCATCCTACTTCTAGAGACTCTAAGAAAAGCAGAGCTAAATGGTAGCAGACAATATGCCAAAACTGCATCTTTCAGCAGTAGATCACCTTTTGCACCCCGTCTCATCTAAATTCCTGTCTCCTCTCAGCAGGGGCTGCTCCTGGTCCCAAAGGATCAAGTGGCTTTGTAACAAATACGTCTTTTCCGAGGGCTGAAGCCAAGAAACATTCAATTTGCCATCTGCTGTGACAACAAGATACCTGTTGCACATCTAAGGATGTGCCAATGCAACAACTCAGGGTCTTCTCTTTGCATGCATCATCCATCTGACTGTCCCTTTGGCTACTGCACTTTGTCCATCTCCAAGTTTCTATTTGGGATGGGTTTTTTTGACTCTGCAATCCTTCTTAGCTGCCCTGGGCTTTTGCTTTCCTTCAACACTTGCACTCTTACCAATGCCAACATTTACAGCCAGCCAGCCCAACTGCTGTCAGCACAGGAAGGTGACAAACTCCCATTTAACACAGATTTGATAACAGAAGTACTGTTTTCCAATGATAAAGAGGAATACCTGCACTAATGATATCCCTAAAGCAGTACACAGTAGTTGAGGAGACTAAGAAATAAATGCCTCTTAATGAAGACGCAAAACTCAAAACAATCTCAAAATATAGGATGGACAAAATAAGAGTCTAAATGCATGCTCATCTTTAAGAGTGAAAGTAGTCCAAGGACTTCAGCAAGATCATCTGCAGCATCAGACACGTTACCTCCCAAAATACTAGTGAGATAAGGATGTTTAGCAAGGGATAGAGATATGAGGAATGCTTCCACCAAGAAAATACATCCACTTCTACAGCTGAATTACAACAGCTGTTGAAAACCATGGAGTAGCATTGAATGGCAGCCCAGGACAGGGAGCCAAGACAACTACCACATGCAATTGAAACTGCCAAGGGATTAAGTTAGGTCAAATGTAATTACACAAATTGGATCCTGGCCAGAGTACTGGCTGGTTTAAGAAAATTAAAAGAGGTGTTCAAAAGTTTCTGAGATGGAGTCCTCCTCCTGTTAATTATTTGGTGAGTCAGTCACTGAAGTCTCTACTCTGGGAGGCTGTCTGAAAAAGGGGAAAAAATGAGGCATAAACTTGAAAGGCATTAGAAGCGATTAGCAAAAGCCTTTGTTCTCCATGGCAATCCTTGCTGCACCAGTACGCGAAAGCCTTTCATGTTCATGCTGAAAAGTGGCCTTAGTTCCTTTGATACTTCTGTGAGGAAGCGTTTAAATTTACAAATATCCTGCTGACAGAAGTTACAGACAGCAGTCGAGGAACTTCTGCTCAGCCCAGCCAGATCATACCCATCTCTCAGGCAGGCAGTACTCCTGCTGAAAGGAGGAATGACAACACGGGCATACACTCACTGAGACCTGAGGACTCTAGTTGCTAGCGCTGTATGAAAGCCAAGTCATGTCAATAAGGAGGTTGCAGCCATGTGGGACAACAGTCTCCTTGCCTTCATTCAGTTTTCAGAAGATGGGGAGCATGCAAGGCAGGCAATGCTAAGGAGACCAGAAAGGATGCTTTGTGGTCTGGCAGTTAAGCGTCACTTGGAAAGATTAGATTCTGTTTATGCCTCTGCCATAAACCTTCTGAACGATAAGAGTAAAGTCACATATATCAATTTTTTCCCACATATATTTATTGTTTTGCCTTTTCTGGCTAAGATACAGAAAGACCGGAAGAGACAAGAACTACCAGTCAGAGACTGAGATTCTCTGTTCAACTTTTAATTGAGACTTGTACTATAACCATGTACAGTGCTACAAAACATGAAGCGTTCTGAAAAAACAGGCCTTGTAAGTCTCAGTTTTGGCACCTGAAAGAAGTAGATGCCTCTGCTACTTCTGCATCTGGAAGTCATTATTAGAGATACACTCATTGCTGTCTTTGAAGCAGCTGGATGCGACAGTAAAAGCATTACAGAATTGGAGATTAACCTTTTTGGGTAGCTTATTCAGTGAAATGTTCAGATGATGCACATTAAACAAACCATTTTTTGACTGATGCAAAAAAAATAGGGAGAGATGAAATAACTATCTTCTCAACAAGTGCCATACACCAGGCATGTCAAGTGACATGGCTTCCTCTCGCAGTGACAGCAGGTGAACACGCAACCGACGCCTCTGCCATATTGATTTCATGCCGTTCCCCCCCTCCCTTTTTTTTTAAACTTTTCATAAAACAAGCCAGGAAAAGGCAGACATTTCACAGCACAGATTGGTGCAATTTGTGCTAATGGCCCAAGTGTAGATGCAAGCAGCAGCTTGCTTCTCTCTGTGTGGAACAGCCAACGGGGACAAGTTCTGGTGGTACAACTGCTACCATGGCACACCTTGCCCCAGCAACACCTCCCTCTCCCACGGCTCCCCAACAAGCAGGGCAAAAACTAAGAGCACAGGAGAAAACCTCTGCTGTCTTGCCATTCTGTGCAAAATCCAGGGGCAAATGTGGAAAATGTGAAAATGGGGAAATGGGGAAAAAGGTTGCAATCTGTGCTGACCACATACAAGCTGTTGGTCTTCCAAAAGACAGTCAAGTGTTCTTCCAGGTAGCAAAGCCACAAATGTCCTAAAATCCTCATCCCTGGCAATCGTATGACAAGGCAATCACTCCCTTGGAGTCCTCAGGCACCATACAGATTTCCAGATAGGAGCAAACCAGCATCACAATTCTTCCCATTCTTCCCAGACACCTTCCAATCAGGCTTCACTGAATCCACTTCTGAGGAAAAACCCACAAAAAGAGGTTTTGACAATGACAGAGACCTAGCATAGGAAACCAGAGCCAAAGGGGTACAAGTCAGACAAGATTGTAAGCAGCAAGTATTATAATGCTTTTTTGAGTTTAAATTATTCAGCAAGGTCAACACAGAGCATGTATTTACCTCCAGATCTATATATGCCCCAGGCTACCTGCACCAACAGCGCTGAGACAAGGCAGCACTTCACCCGTGCTGGATGTCTGCAGCAGAGTCCCCCGGCAGCTCCTGGCCCTGAACATCCTCATTAGCAACAGGTGGAGTGGACACCTGACAACAATGTTATTGCCATGAACAGCTCAGGCCTCAGCCCTTCTCCTCTAGCCAGGACGAAAAGCTGGGCAGCACATTCCCATTGCAAGGAACACCGACCCCACTCCTCGAGAAATGCCACAGGGTCTTCTCCACCAGTGCCACGTAGGCACTGCCCACAGTGTGGGCACCACTGCAGGCCAGGGGAAAGCACAGGGTTGATTCTACACACACTACAAAGAATAGACTTTTCAGCGTAACAAACACACTGGGCCAGCCCACAAAGACGAGGCCAAGGAAACCAAGGCAGCCTGGAGGGTTTCATGACCCTCTATCAGTGGTGATTAACTGACAGAAATAATGGTCTCCAGTACATGAAATGAAGCACAAGGAAATAGCACAGAAAGTGCCAAAGTGCCACAGAAATGCCAAGTGGCAATAAAAAGAGAGACAGAGTCTCTCAGAAGAGAGTCTGAGACATAGTCAGGGCTGTTGTTCATACAAGGACTTTTTTTTTTTTTGCCTAGGTTACTCAGTGATAAAAAAAAAAGAGTTTCCGCGTGCAGGGACATCCTGCTCACTGTATTAAATTAAAGGGATGATTCAAGAGGGAACAGCTTTTGGTAGGCAGAGGGGGAAAAAAAAAAAAAATCAATTTCAGGTTGCTATGGACAACTGGTCTGACTCCTGTAAAACAGAATCGGATTCAGCTCTACAAACCTGTACGCAAAACATTCCCTCAAATACAATACACATAGGCTCACTAAGTGAATACAGACTTGTGTCATCTCCCAGGATTTTTGGCTGAATGAAGGACGTGCTGAAGACTGCTAATTACTGCAAAATATAGGACTGGAGTTTGGCTCAGCAGTGGCTTTCTGACCGAGTCCAACACCAACCGTTGCCTTGGCTATTTAATGGCCAAATAAACCAGAGCAGTGCTCAGATTCACCGTGTTCTGGGCTTTTTCATGTGCTCTGGGCTTTCAGTGGGATCTAAAACTATGTTCTGCTGATCCAGGCCCCTGTAGACCTCAGCTAGAAGGGACAGCAAAAGCTCAGTCTAAGGTTTACAAGCATGTCCTAGCTGATACTGGACAGAGGCAGTTTTAACCTGCCCACGATCTGTGAACAGCCTGAATATAAACAACATTTCCATCTGAGCAGCTGACCTGTGGTCACAGCTGCCAGTAGGAACCTCACATGGACAGACCACTGGGGACAACATGGTAGCCATAGTCCAAGAGGTGTCCTCTCCCCATACCTTGCACTGGAATAATTTCAAGTAGGTTTTAAGCACTATCCCCACTTCCTGCAGAAAGAAAAGGTGTCTAGGCACACCACATGCATGGACACCACCTCCATTCCTGTGGGACCTTCTCCTCCAGCACTCCATCCATCAGCAGCCCAGAGCACGCAGAACCCCTCTGCTAAGCACAGTCCTCGCAACCTGGGAGCCTCACCACTCCTATATGTGAGTTAATCCCTGCAGTCCTCAGGTGCCATAGGAAACTGGGAGCTTGTGAGAGACATTTAAGAAAGCAAAGGCACAATTTGGCACAGATCAGAGCCACTGGCCAGGAGCAACATTAGACTTTTCATGGGTTGGAAGTGAAAAAAAAAAACAAAATCAAGGTGGGGAGAGTTGATGCCCCATGATATAAGGGAATCACAGAATAGTTTGGGCTGGAAGGGACCTTAAAGACCATCTAGTTCCAACCCCTCTTGAAAGGGATGACTCTGCTGCATGTGTGCAAACACCCACTACAGCACAGCCTCCAGCACCACTCTGGGCTGCAGCCACACAGCCAGTCATGTTCCTGTAGTCACACTGGGCTCAGCACCAACCATGAAGCATCCTTCTGCATCACTGACTGACAAAGGAGACAGACATCAGGCCATCACGGCAGCGTACTGAGAAAATGAAGGGTAAGAGCTGGATGCTGAACTCCAAACCCCTGATCAGATAATCTGGAGCACAGATGAGGCACTGGATTCTGTACCCTCTAAAACAGCTGTTAAGAAATCAAACAAATCCATCTAGATCAATCTTTCCATCAAGGTTAGAGGAAACATTCTCATCCCAGCATAGCGTAAGTCTTAATTTTACGGAGCAGTTGATGATTTTCCAATGAAACGTACCATAAAAATATAAGATTTTATTAGCAAAATAAATGATGTGTGCAGAGACAGTCCCTCATGTGTCTTATAAAAAAATAAAAAACATCTATAATAAACCTGACAGCAGTAAAGAATATTGTGCAATTATTACAGCTGTTTTACAGGACTCTCTAATAATGACAGCCCATACTTCTGGTAAGACACCCTAAGGCAGTACCACAAAAAAAAAATGTATATAAAACTAACAGAAGCACAGCATGCCCCTATACTTAGAGGGTGTAAACATGATGCCTGCTTTGTGTTTATTCAATTACATTTTTTTTCCCAACAAGAAGATAACATCCTGGAAACAAAACACCCAAACATTTACAGAAATATTTACCAGTCACCTGTCTCTTTCTCCTTCTCCAGCCAGTTCCAGTGCTTCATTGCATTAGAAAAGCAACCAGTGGAAATTTACTCCCATTTAAACCTAACAGAAATGGAAGCAAGACAGAGAAGCCATGACCTTTCAGCACCCACAAAACTCACAATGGTCCTTAACCATGCACACAGGTCAGATACCTGCGACATCCAAGAGCCTTCTGCAAGCAATACACCCACTGGGGACACAGGAATCCTGATGCCCACACCCATTTCTCCCACCAAGGTCACTGGTTTCCCAGGACAGCAGCCACAATGCAGCCACACCTGCAGCCAGGACTCTGTGGCCCCCTGAATGCAGCTGCCCTCCAACATTTCATCCAGCAGCAGCTGTGGAGCTGGGTGGTTGGGGCAGTTGGATCTCTCCATCTTCCAAAGAAAGCCACACATGCACAGGAACCTAACTGCATGTGCAGCACCCCAAGCACTGACTATCCCCAAGCACTCACTTCCTACAGGATGCTATGAGTGTACCCAATCCTACCAGCCTGCCAGTCTCCTGTTCTCAACTGGCAACCATAATCCACATCAATACCTTCATAAAGAACTCACACAGTCAAAACATCAACTCACCCCAAAATCTAATATCCACCAAACCCACTGTTCAACTTTTCATGGAGCTCTGGCTAATGCACCAGGAGCACCACTATGTCCCATTTACAGAAAAATGCTCAATAACACATATATGTGAAATGCTGTCAAAAAACAACATCTGACAGTTCTACCCCAAACATTTTGCCTAGCACCCATAGCTACCTTTTCACAAGAGCCTAAGGTCTACTCTCTACTCCACCTGGCTTGAAACAACCTCCAGATGCTTGTGGGGATGGACGAGGAAAGACTAACAAGAATACTCAACAGATGTTTCCATTAGCATAGATTTGCCATTCATTTCTCTTTCTTCTGTCATCAAACTCCTTTATTACCCTCACTGGATAATTTACAGTGCTTGTTGCAAAGTACAGTCTCTAAGAACAGAGACAGCAAACACTTGATAATGTAGAAGTTCAAAGAGCTGAGCCATTCATGACCTGCAAGCAAATTGTTGCTATTTCCTTGCACATATAAAAGGGCTTTGCCTTCATGCAATGCTGGAATTTGTCATCATGAAACACCCTCCTATTACAACATGGCCCAGAGGAGCTACTATTTTGGGTCCTAATAATGTGCTTGGTTTTACAGGAAAGCAAGAAAGCAAGTAACATGGAACAACCCAGCTGTCAAGTAGAGAAACAGATGGGATCCTCACAAAGCTACACAGATTGCCTTAGTCAAGTGCTGTCACAGCCCATCCTCGAGATGGGAAAGCACGGTGCAGGAGCTAGATGAAAAGAGCTTGTGAAATTAAGTAGCATCATCACCTCCGCAAGGCCTGTGAAGAAACAATAGAGAACTGCTTTCCAGGCACTCTGATCCCAAAGCAGTAAAACATGACTCAAAGTTGTCAGGTTGCTTTTTCCCTTGCTAGAAAAGCCTTTTGGCTGAGTGACAATTGCCCGATTCTCCCACCTGTTTGGTGCCCATGAAAAACAGAGAGCATCCATGGAAGCACAAGTCACATCTGTGGTCTTGGAAAAGCTCTCCCTTTGGAAATAAGCACAAACAGGGCTGGCTGGAGGTGTCCCTGCTAACATGGACCCAGGTGCTGGCGAGCAGGCAGGCTGCCCATGTGCACACAGCACCATGATTCATCCCACTGTGGCTTCCAGTCCACAATTTGGCTTCCAAACAATCTAGGAAACCACAACACCTGCCATAGCAGTTCAGCTCCCATGTCACTGCAGAAGGTGCCTTTGCACAGCATGAATCAGTGGCACATGAGGAGAGACGAGGACTGGCCTTCCTCATTTGAGCTCTCAAGAGGGTGCTACACCCAAGCTAACAAATCCGTTTTGGAAACTCAGGCCCATATCTAACAGATAGAGGACCTGTGCTTTGTACTTCCAGTCTAAGCCCAGATCAGAGCACCTCAAGCCAGCCATTCATGCCCACAATTATTCAAACAAAGGCTGAAGCCAGATTATGAATGAAGCAACAGGATCGACTGTCTTATCTACCCTCCACCTCCCACTAACTGGAAGATGCTATTCAGGGAAAATATAATTTAAAGGCGGAGGCTAACAATGAATCAGATTGATTTTTAGATGAAGAAAATAGATGTAATTGCAGTCTACCCGCTTGCAGTTTGTCAAGTGAGAGCAAGTTTCAGGCCAATCAGGCCCCCTCTTACCTTCCTCATCCCAGCCCTTTTCCCTCTTCTGTTCCCCACCAAAGAAAGAAAAAACCCTTACAGAAAAGAAATTCCTTTACAGAAGGCAATTAAGTGTTGCTCAGAGCCAGCTCAATGCTAGCTTTCCTCTCCCTGCTAAACAGTACAGAGCCTGAATTAATGGATGTACAGAGGGTCCACTTTCCAGGGAAAAGCAAATTCCGAGTTTGCAGCTGGGAGGAATGCATCGTATGTCTGGTATTCACGCTGCGCCCTCTTTTCCTCTTTCTTTTTTTGGCCGTATAAGGAGCTGAGCACAGCGGGCTGGGCCAGGGAGCGCAGCGCTGCGTGCTCAGCACCATTAGCCTTCCGACTTTGTTTGCCTTTACTGGAAATCCAATAAATTCATCCAGGAAAAAAGCTAGTGCATATGCCACGGAATGTCAGGCTCAGACATCACAGTCCTGAGATGCGGGATAAAAAGAGGAGCAAGCTGAACAAGATCAGCCCATCAGGTGCTCCTGCAGAGCTGCAAGCACATGTACACTGTGCAAGCAATGATTTCCTTCATTAGGAAGGAAAGGGGAGGGAGGGAAGGGGGTTGATAACTCAAAAACTAGAGACGATTGCAGCTCCAGTCCTAAAGGGTTGTTTCCCAGGTTTGCAGCACTCAAGTCACACCTGCACAGAAAATACAGGACAACCTGGCCTTCAGTGCACACACCTGGGGGTGGATGTGCCCTTAGCCACAGAGAAATAGGTCCTCTCTAACACACACAGGTTATAAACAGGAATGTGGGACTGTGGGACTTTACAGACGTAAATTGCTGAAAATTTTTCCTACAGTCCTGACAATCTTTAAGTTTGAGTCTATTGCAGCAATTTCAGCAGCAGACTGGGATTTCCATATCCCCAATGCAATTACAATATTACATGCTACAAAATAAAACCTTTTTGCCATTACTGCTTCTTCTGTAAACAACAAACTGTTCCTGTGGGCACCCAGGGCACTGCATGAGCAAAAAGGAGAAGACACACACCATATTACCTTCCCTTTATGGAGTCTGAGGGGTGCTGCCCCATGGGACAACAACAGCAGACATCAGAGCCCCTCAAGCTTGGCCCCAAGACCACAGGGCAGGGCAGAAGCTCACAAGCAACCCAAACCCACACAACCACCCTGTCCTCCCACCTCTGCCAAGCATGTGAAGTTCCATCTCCTCCCCAGCACTAACACCATTGGGCTGCAGCTCCCCATTTCCACCCCCTCTTTCTCTGCCCCCTCCCAGCCCCTGCAGCTGCCTGCTCCCAACCTTCCACCGTCACAGAGCTGCCTGCACAAGGGAACAGGAAGGACAGCAGCCAGAAACCTCTTCATGACATCCAAAAACAGTCTTCAGCCTTCACCTGTTGTATCCCAGACCGAGTCAGGGATGCTCTGAAGTGACTTGGATAAAGACACACAACTGAAACTCGACTGGGGGAAAGTTTCTAGCCTCATTAATAACAGCCTGAAATTAAAAGCAGAGCTTGTAGTACAGCTGCAATTTCAGCCACCCTGCTGCTTGTGTTAACAGTGTGGCTTCACTATGGTCAGGGATTAAAAACAGCTTCAACAATTAAAAGAGGGAAAAGAAAAAAAAAAAATAATGACTGCATGAAAGAACCACCACCAAAAAAATAAGTAAAATAAAAAATTCCTGCGGGCTGGAATGATTAGCATGAGTGAACACTTCCTTCCCCGCTGCCAACAGGCCCACACGTGTTCCCTGCCAACTGTATCTGTCCCCCCACCTTTGGGAAACCACCCACTGCCCTGTGTCTCAGCACCAGCCACTGTCAGTCTCCCCAGGGCTGTCACCTCCTGCCCGGAGTAGGTGCTCTGCAAACACCCTGCTCTAAGCACACAGCTTGGAAACCTTCCTTACTCTTGCTGTCTAAATGCTACAGCATTAGGAACAAAGAAAGAAAGAAAAACATCTTGGAATAAATGACTAGTATGCCTGGAAATTCTCAGGAGGCACTGGTCCCTGCCGAGCAGCCAGAGGAGTAGGAGGGGAGAGAGGTGGGGTGGATCAGCAGACCCAGACAGCTGCTCACAAGAGTGGAGAAGAAACATGCCCGTCTCTTGGAGGTGAGCTGGTTGCTTAAGGGTTCCTGAAAGCAGTGACCCTGCATTCCCCAGCACTTGCCCACGGCAGCCCTGAGACCAGGCACAATGAGCTGCCAGCGGGAAGCCTCAGCTTGTCATGTCTCAGTACAATAGTTGATGCCTTTGAGGACTTGGCCAATAATGCTGAGATTGAACCCACTCTCTCTTCTTTGTAATAACTAAAAGCAATATATTCATAAGAAAGAAGAAAACTATCTCCCTTATCCTCTTTCACCACTTCTGTGATAAGAGCATTCCCTGGAGATATCACCGTTAGGGCAATCACCTATGTTCACTGCAAAGCTACTGAGGACCAGAAGTCTCTTAAGGGCCAAAAATATCACAGACCAAGCTCACACTTTTTCTCAACAGTGTTTCTGATCTCTGTCCTCAACAGGTTTGAAGCCCAGTTGACTAGAAATTTTGGAGTTTGGGATTTTTTTACTCCTTTTATTCCACTAATAAAATAGCGCCTTTGCCTTTGAACAACAAAAAAATGTGGGCACAGCCATAGCACTGCAGGAAGGCAAAATTTTTCTCTCAGCCACACCTACAGCTCTTTCACCACTGCAGAAGGTTTGGCTTTCGAAGTCATCCCAACCGTGGCCCATCACCCAAAGCCCCTGCCTTTGCACTGCGTGGATACTAACATGAGAACCACAGGACATTTGCAGATATATGCTCTGGGCAAATTCCTGCAGCTACCACAAAGCTTCAATGGTCCAGAGCCAACTTCCCAACACAGCCGTGGTCATCCTTACCCAAGACAACAGACCCACATTCCTGCAGTGTTTCTCATGGAGACACACTGGACAAATTTGGTCTTCACAGCTGCTGCAACCCGGCAGCAAAATCAATGCTAGGAACACCCATCAGATCTGACCCCCATTCCTGCTCTGGGACAGATGCAGAATCATTTTCCATAGGGGATTGAATTCACATCCCTGTCAAGGGAGCTATTAGTTGACAGAAAAAGTCTGCCATTTTTGGAGACAGAACAGTGGATTCAGGAAAACTCTTGCTTCAACGAAAGACGATGATGCCCAACCGACCCACGGTTATGTGACAATCCAAGGGTCCAGACATCTGCCCCCCAAAACCATCCAAAAGCATTTTACTCTATTTGCTTTCATAAGCCCAGAAACTCCAAGCCAGGTTGTGCAAACCCTTCACAATTCCCTTCACCGTAGGGTATGAAGGGCTTCAACAGAACTGTCCTTGAAGCTGTGTCTGCAAAAATACCACAGTTAAGGTGGTAAGTCCCCAGGCAGCCACACAGCTGTCTGCACCGTGTCCAGGGCTGGTTTGGTACCATACAAAAACCAAAACCTCCATTCTTTTTACACAGAAGTCTCCAATATTTCAAAAACATTTAAATTAAAGCTAACGAACTCCACAATACACTTTCTCAGACAGCAGAACACTTTCTAAATACCAAGGTGACTGCACTCAAAAATCACCATGGCTTAACAAATTTCGGTGAAGTGACTTCTTGGTGGTTTCAGTTAAAGGGCTTTGCTTTGCCTTTTCAGCAGGCTGGGAAAACACTTGGCTGTGGCAACTCAGCCACTGTTCAGCTGTGAGAACAAACCAACTCCCTGCAGTCTCACAGCCCCACCATGGAAAGCACCATCCCCACTTTGCAGACAGAAGGAATGGAAGCTCTCATGAACTATAATACCTCTTGAATTTCCATTGGAGAGTTACTGGAATTTATTGGGTTAAACATGCTAATATATCAAACCCATCAAGGACTTTGGGATTGTACCTATACGATGCAAGCCCTGAGATCCTGTCCTCCTATTGATAAAGAACCTTTGTATTAATGGGGCTTAGAATGGATTTTAACCATTAGCTGAGAACCTTCCTTGGTAAAAGGGCGTCATCCAGGCACATTCATAGGCACACACTTCCTCTTCTTCCTGAAGTTGGAAGGTTTTGCTTGAGCCAACACTGGAGAGAGGACTTGATCAGAAAAGCACCCAGCGTCACTTCAGGTCTTGGCAAGATTGGATTTACTACAGCAAGGACTAGAAAGAAGATCTGCCTAGTCAGGAGGCCAGAAGTCCAAAAGGCAAGCCAAAAAGTAACTCATTCCCTTTCCTAACAAACTGTATTTTCAGCTGGAAGTCGCTTGGCAGCTTTCCTACCAGAGGATGCTGCAGGTCAAGACAAGGGTTCATTCCCGGCCAGGCCGAGTGGGGACATGAAACACAAGAACAGACAGTGCTTTGCAAACAGGGCCTGGAACACCAGGGGGATTGCATCTGCTGGGCAGTACGGGATGCTGCTGGCCAGGGCTGACGGGCTCTGGGAAGCACCAACCTGCCCGAGAGCAAGGATGGGGTAAGCACTGAGGCACATACAGAAGCAGCCAAGGCAAGTCTTCAGGCAACCAGCTGCACCACACCAGCCTCATGAGCACCTTTGGTTTCTTGTTTCTGTGAAAAATCAAACATAATGGCATTCTATAAGAAAAATGTCACTTAAACTCCTTATTAAAGGTAATTTCCTCTCCCACCCCTTTTCATTGGCAACACTCAAGCATTCATCAAATGATCCTGTTACTTCCAGGCAAAACATTAGTCTTCTTACAAAGAACCTACATACTAGCTCTGGGAAGCACCATAACCATAACCATATTGTTATAACCATAGAAAGTTCTACCAAAAAAATCAATTCAGAAGCACAGTGTCCCATCCACCTAAGTAGGAATTTGTCTTAGATAAACCTCATACACAGGGGAACCCATAAGTACTTGGGGAACAATGCTCTTATGGGGAAAAGATGCAGCAGTAACCACATTACTTTTCCCTTCTAGGCAGTAGCTTTCCACTTAAATTTTATACAGTGCACCTGCTTATTATTCTTATTACATGATATTCCATTCAAATCTATGCTGCAAGCATCCCACTCATCACAAAGAGACTCCAGGAAGGAAAAACAACAAACAAACAAACAAACAAAAAATTAAAAGAAAGCAATCTATAGTAGCACATTACACTGCACCAATTTCAAGCAGGTTGTCATTCTGATCACACCAGACAGCATTTCGACTCCAACAGTATCCTTCAGTGAAACACCCCTGTTACAGAATTATTCTTGCTACATGGAGTCCTTTCGAAATGAATGGTACAAATTCTCCTAGTCTTTTGAAAAAGACTGTGTTGCTCAGAGCGCTTTAACTTTTCACGTCATCCTTTCCAATAACTTGCAAAGCAGTAAGGACAAAACAGGCCATTTTTTAAGGCAAGAATTAAAATAAATAAATAAACCAGCACTTTCCTTGGGAAGGAACTACAGAACAGGGCTGTGAATCCCAACTCAAGAGAGCTTTATGTGTCATTCCAGATATAGGCCAACTCAGAAAATCACTTAAGTACATGATTAACTGTAATATGCATTTAAGTTGCTTTGACTTCCGTAGGACTTAAGCATATACTTACGTTCTTTCCTGTACAGAAATACTCTCTTAAACCAGATCCTGTTTTGTAGGGTTGCTGCATATATACACACATACACACGTGCAGCTCATGCCCTCAGGAAAGCTCTGGCTACCCAGTCTAGCTGCAAAGCAGACTGCTTGAATTTTATGCCTACCTACAGACCAAAATGTTTCATTCAGAGCTTTAAATAACCACCCTGAGGTCTGGAAGTACTTTATCTTGGACAGGGACATGAGAAAAGACAGTGATTTTCTCCCAGTCTTCCACCACACTACTTCACTGGGCATGGGTGACTGCTAAACTTTGCCATTTCTGGTCTTTTAGATGCCTGGAGTTTTCTGTGGCCCAGGACAGCATTATAAGGCAGACACCAGAAAATCAGGTGTAACTCCATTGGCATCTCTTTCCTCCCAGGATGCTCCATGCCAAACTCAGAAATGTCTTTGATTCCCTATTCACTGTGTTATGGAGGAGAAGGGTTATGGAATGATTCTGCAGCCAACCACCCACAAAGGACCACAGTTACTGGCCCACATTATGCTGAAAGGGACCACCATGCAACCCACCATACACCCCCACCATAGCAGATAATGCAGTGTTGTCTCACACAGGCAATTGCAGAGCCAAGAGCAAGGCAGGATGCAGTAAGTGACACAGAACACTCTTTAGTCCTTCCCAGCAAGAGAAGGGCTGAAGGACTACAGCAACGAACAAGAGGCATCTGAACCAGCCCTATCATCAAGGAGCTCTCATGTTTCCAAGGAGAACCTCAGCCAAAAATACCCCTTTGCCCGATCCCTCCCCTCACCAGCTACTCTCTTGCTATTAGAGTTAATTGCAAGCACATTGCTCCTACAGCTTGTCTGATAGAAAAGAACTCCTGCTATGTAGGGGTTTGGTTTTCCCATTTTCCCCATTCTCGAGGCAATGCAATAAATTATTATTATATATGTTGGCTTAGCAAACAACTAAAGCATCCATGTTGAGTGCCTGCACAGGGCTTTGCTGTTTCTCAGTGTGATCTGAAATAGCCAAGACATTAAAACCCCACAAAGAACTGAGTTTCTAATGGAAAAATAGATGTGCCAGATATTGGCACTGATGATTATTGTGCTAGCCTGGGGCAGAGCCCAAACCCCTCTAGGTTAGAGGGCTCACCCTTCCCTGTTCCTTAATGACCCACATTACAGTCTAGCTGCTCTCACATCCACCTACCCCTCACGTTACTCACCTAGAAGATGGATGCACACTATCCTTTCTCAGCCCTGGCCTCTCCCCTGCATTAATCATCACTCTGTTCCAGTGACTACCCCACCTGGATAAAGAATCAACAAGATCTTCAGTGCTGAAGATGGCACGGGGGAACAAACAATTCACAGCAAGACATCAAATGATGCATCCAGGTTTTAGATTCCACCAGTTCCATGGCTCAACACAACTCTCCATTTGGGGAAGCACCAGCTGAGCAAAACTCAACTCTGTTCAGCAGTGCAAGTTGACTGTATTTTACCTCTTGAAATCCTTTTTCTTATAGATGCCATGCAGTGAAAATATTATGATGAGAAATCTCTGCAGATTCAAGGTCTTAAAATTGGAACCCTTTGCAAGAAAGAATCAGGACAGCAAACCACAAACTCCCAGCAAACCTACAACTTCTCCATGCCCAAGATTGGTGTCTGATTCAAACCTACACTGGCCTTTTTTAAACTTCTTCTCTCCAAGATAATGAAACAGGCTCCAGGAGCAATGGAGTTGCGTTGAACACAAGCTGTACAGTAACGCTGAGCCTTGTTCCAGCTGAAGGCTAAATGCTTGTCTCCCCCTCTCAAAACACACAAACGTCAAAATATCTGCTGATCAGACAGATTACAGAAACGATCGAAGATCATATAGTGACTGCAGGGAGGAGAGCCACCATTGCAAACCTGGCCCAGGGAAGTGCAGCATGCCAACATATAACACTAAACACTCTCCAAAAGTGAAAAGAATATAGAAAAGTTTACTGCCTCTTATTTAAACATGGATTTCTATTTCAGAACCCACCAGGAACCTGCCTCCCCCCCGCCCTCGACCCTTGCAGGGAAACACATTATCTTCTTGCAAAGGTGACAACAGATCAAATAAGAACAGGAGTGACAAAGAGGCAGGAGGAGGGGAGTTACAGGACACTGCAACTTCCTGCTTCAAAGCACCAAACTCTTTCTACCATCAAATTCACTTGAGTGTCAACAAGGGTAAGACTTGAGAAAAACACAAGTAGTTTCAGGATCTACACTTCTGCTGAGTCCCTTGCCCGCCTTTTCAGTATGTTAAAAAAAAAAAAAGAAAAAAAAAGAAAAAACCCACAACATTTAAAAAACCCCAGTGGTTTTCAGTAGTTTCTTTCTCTCATGGTAGCTGTGAAAAAGTCTTATAGAAACTATGGTAGAAACTAAATACTTCAAAACACAAACATGATTGCACATATCTATTTAACATTAAGCAAAATTGAAAAAAATGGGTTTTTCCCCCTAAACTATAGCATGAAATTTTGATAGAAGGGAATATATTTCTTTGAAGTCAGCATTGTCCTTTCAAGCTGACCTTCAGTAACCTGAATCACATGCCCAAGACCACCAACAGGATGCAATTTTCATCTCCAAAGCTTTGGTCTTATAGGATTTATTGTTTAAGCTGTGAGAGAGGGAAGAACATTACATACTGCTGATGGTGCATTTGCGCATGTGAACAAAGATGAGGGTGAGGTGAGATTAGGACAGACTCAGAATTAGCTCAGTGGGTTATTTATTCCATGACAGCACAGATTAAAAGGGCTGACTGTCCCTTTGGCCTTACAAGCACTCATGTGAGTTATCAAGCACGTTTTATGTTGCAGGAAAAGGGAGGAGATATTATCATCCAGGTAAATATCTCAGTAAACAGTTGGAGTATTCAATGAACAGCACTTCGCATGTGATTGTCATGACACCTCCCAGGATCCCAAAATACTTTACAAGGAAATGCCCTTTTTAAGCCTCACTGGGGCGGGTGGACTGGATCAGTCCCAGCTGAGAGGCAAATATGCTGAGTCAGAAGGATCAGCTCCCCAACCCTGGATCTCACGATCTTCAGGCAGGGCCAGCCTTGCCCAGTATGTTCCAGTTCAGCAGCAACACCTGCAACTGAAGCCTCCCGGTCCAAACATGGTGCTGACAAGAGCCTTGTTCACACCCTGTCCTACTGGACCAGCCGTTACTGAGGCTCTCAAGGGATTTAGTAGCAGAATCAGTAGTATAAACCAGACGGCCTCATTCCTACTGACCCATTGTCACCGTAACATATTTCTCATTTCCGAGCAACTGGCTGTTCTCTCTCAGTCCTGGTTAATATTATTTGTGTTTTAATGCTTTCTAGGAACCATTCCAGCTTTACATCACAACAAATACCACCGGGTAGGGGAAACACTTAATCTGGCTGCCCTTGTTTTCAGTACTTCACTTTAGGAACTGGTCCAAGCAGTCAGAGAAATAGCAGTGCCTGCCCCATGGCCAGAACCCTCCCCACATACACTCAGCCCCATCGAGGATGTGGCCTGTAAGCCTGAAGGCGGCTTTCGTCAAGGCTGAATTCTGGAGCTCCTCCAGAAATCCTCCAAGGAGTGTGAACAGGTTAAACAAAGAGAAACCCACAAAAGCTTACGATCAAAGGACTCTTTGGGGTTTTTTTTCTTTGCAGAAACATTGGGTATTTCCCATTTTCTTCCTCTTGGTCTCACCAGCAGCAGGTCTTTCTGCAGTCATCATTGCCAGAGTAAGTGCCCAACTACAGCTGAGCAACTGTGGTACAAAACCCAGGAGGAGGTTTTTGTCACCGTCTCATGCTCGGAGCTTGCACTGAACTACGCACTGACACACACCTCACAACTTCCTTTCTGAGCCACTCTTTTACAGGCCATTACTCTCACCAAGATTTTAAATCTCACTTGTCCCTTCCTTCCCATCCTCGGATCCAACTCATGAAACTCATGCTTTACAGCAGCCAGGATGACCTTCAGGTCTGCCTCCTGCCAGAGGAAGAGCTCTTCACCCAGAGTAACGTTTTGTTCCAGACCAGGTTGGTTATGTAAGACTTTTTGGAATGATGTTTTTCTTCTCAGCACATAGCACACTACAGGTCAGGAGGAAGCAGGTAGAAAAGGTGAGCACAGATCAGGCACATCCACCATGGATGTCTGGGTGCAAGTTTGCTCTGAAGCTCAAAACAGACCCCAGTCGAATGCATCTGTTTGCACAGAGTGATTTTATCCTTGCACCAGTTTGAGTCAGACTAACTCACTTTTATCTTCTTTCAAACAAGAAGTTGTTTTCTTGCTGAGCAGGGATGAAACCAGATCAACAGAGACGTATAGGTCAGCTCCTTGTCTGCAATTCCACCTCTTATTTGCAGTTTGTGCATTATGTACTCTCACAAAGAGGAGGCAAAAGAAAACAAAAGATGACAGAAAACCCAATCAAGGATATCTGCTTTTTGGGACAGGCAGGACAAACTCACAAGGGGAATATTCACTGTCACCAGTCCGCCCCAGGGAGGGAAGGGGGGGGGGGGTGCTCAGTGTTACAACATGTTAATCATTACCCACAGATTTTCTCAGGAACTCGTAACCCACACCCAGCACCTCAGGAACACGTCTGCAGTGTGCAGGCAACGAGGAAATCGGGGAGGGAGGAGGACGAGATAACTTAAATCAGCAGGAAAGCATAAAGAGCTCGAAGCCAGAGATTATCAACCAGACAGAATTACACAGTCATGCACCTGAGAGAAGAAGGGTAAACAAGGCAGACTGTACACTGTTAGAATCCCAAAATACGGAAAACACAGACAACAGGCACAGCTCACCAAGGGAATTACGTTAAAATACAGATTACACAGCATTCATCAGCATTAAAAAAAAAATGCTCAAGAAACTTTATGTATCTCTTCCCAGCAAACCACACAGTTATGGGGAACAGCAGAGAGCACCTGAGCTCCAGGCAGCACCTGGAGGTATACCATCCATTTATTCTCAGGAAGAACACCCACCACCAAGAACCAACACTTGGACATGATTTTTAGTCAATATAGCAGTGTTTTGGAGATAAGGGAGCTTTGTGAGGTAGTATTTTTCTTAAACCAAAGAATAACTAGAAAACTTGAAAGTTCAGGTTCTGGAGAGGCCTGTGGGTTTCATAGAGGGCAGGGTCCCCTACTA
The DNA here is from genome assembly GCA_013397135.1 of Pachyramphus minor. Lineage (NCBI taxonomy): Eukaryota > Metazoa > Chordata > Aves > Passeriformes > Tyrannidae > Pachyramphus > Pachyramphus minor. Next base: position 805,225 of record VYXB01000792.1, on the reverse strand, counting down.
AATTTTTCCCCCATGTAAAAACATTTCTTGTTTTCCATCCAAGCACTAGTTTTGAACCCTGCACAGCAATAACCTCCGCTCCACCACTGATGGTTGGAAGCACTTTGGCAAGGTTTCCACCACCCCTGGAAATGTCCAAGCCCAGGCTGGATGAGGCTCTGAGCAGCCTGGTCCAGTGGAAGGTGTCCCTGCCCATGAGAGGGGTATTGGAACCAGATAGTCTTTAACATTCCTTCCAACCCAAACCATTCAAAGATTCTAAGACTTGCACAGCCCTTCTTTCAGACTCCAAATTAATCTTCTGCTCACATTAGCTTTTATTTTTTCCCAGCAACTTAACCATTGTTTCTCCTCTTATATACTACTAACCAGTGGATAGAATCAGGACATCTTAGTTCTGGGATGACAAACCATTTATACCACCTTGTTTCCACAACAGAACCACTGACTGTGCCACATCCAGCCCTAGCACACTGCTCACCTCCACTCCTTCCTGTGCCAGTCCAGCTCTCAAACATTATTTTTCTGTAGGTCTCACAATCCCACCCACCACACAGTGTAGTAAATGCTAGCTTTAAGTTTTCAGTTGGTTGTTTTTTTCTTTAACCAAATGACATTTTTCAAAACAGATGACTTTTTCCACTTTAAATGTTAACAAGAGTGTGTGTTGGGGGGAAGAAAGGGTAAGGAAACCAATCAGTTCATCACTCTTCTCCTGTTTGAAGCAACACTGCCTTACTCTCTTATGCAGCAGCACTGTTCAGATATACTTCTTTCACCAAAATGTTTCAATAATGCAGAGAAACTACCTACTAAGATGACCAGCCTATACATCCTCTCTTTTCTACCACTTGTCAATCAGCATTGCTGAATGTGTTAGAAACAGCTGCTCTCTTTTGTATTTTACCAAGCTTTTTCACATTTGACACCATGTCCTTCCTGCTATTAAATGCCCCAAGGGGCAGAGCAGCTCAGGCATCAGGAATATACACCAGACAAATCTTCTAAAGCCACTCCAGGCTACTACACAGAAATCAGGAGTGCAAGCTTTAGAAACTAAAAAGTTTTTAACTTAACAAGTTCCTTGTGTTGTGAACAAAATTCAGCCACACAAAGCCAACAAAGGTAGCAGCACTTGGAGATTATTGTGCCCCATCACCTCCTCAGTTTCCTGGAGCATCAGAAAATGTTTGACACAAGACAAAGGCAATTTTTGTCCTCTTCCAGGCACATCAATGACAACAGTTATTTTTAGCCCAGTTCACCTTCCTCCTTGAGCACAAACCACACACTGCTTGGTCCTGTCAAACGAGAGCACCGAAGTGAGCAGTGGGAAAGGTGAACTTCTCTACATGATACCAAAGAGGGAAACCCACAGCTCTTAATTTTGATGCATGGAGCAGCTTTAACCACAGAGACCACTTCAAAAGACAGCCAGGACAGCAAGCAACTGCTTGGACACAGGGAGAAAACCTATAAGAACCTATAAGAAGCACATTATATCCAGAGTGACTTGTGGTACGGATAAGTGNAACTGCTTGGACACAGGGAGAAAAGGGAGAAGCACCTTATATTCAGAGTGACTTGTGGCACGGAGAAGTAAAGGGGTTGTTCTAACATCTATCTCATACACATAGATGCAACACTTATTGTTTTCCTCCCTCTTCAGGAGCTCTCCTCCTGATCACAGAAGTTTCTAAAGAGACACCCTTTTCTCTCCTACAGCATACATCAATATTTTAAGCGCCCACCAACAAGCCCAGCTTAGCCTTCCCCTTCAGTTCTGCTCTGCCTCTTTCCAAAAGGGAGTTAAAAAAAGGTAGGGAGCAATTTGGAGGTGCCACGCTGCTTGTGTGAGATAAGACAAGCCCTGCTGCAGCTCCCAGGTGTGGCAGAAGGAAGAGGAAGCTCTGCCACTGATGCAACCAATCCCTCTGATCTGCATGCCAACACGTGAGCCGGCAACCTGCCCGGTTACAGATCTTGCACCATTTGGATCCACTTTCTCCTGAGAAACATGAGATGAGGGAACGCAAACATGTTACCAAAGAAGTAATGGCACCTGGGTAACACCACACTAAAAGGGTGTCAGGAGAAGTTACACAGTATTGTGGGAAAGCAAAACAATCTCAACATTTCCCACTGCCCAGCAGTCTGTAGGGACAGGCTGCTTCACAAGCCCAGGTTTCTGCTGGAAACCATCAGCTCCAGCACCACCTGCTCCACAGGCCACCAGCTCCCTAAGGGTTTCTCACTGTTCCAGAGGCCCATGACCGCTGGCAATGTCACACTGCCCACCCAGAAAGGCAACACTGAAATCTACTCCTATTTTCCATGAGCTAAGCAAAACAGCTTAAATATTACCCAGCACTGCCAGCCCTTGTGATGGGTAAATGCTTTTGCGATCAGGGGGACATCTTTATTTAAATGGCATCTGTATGGCAGGTGGAACTTCAGATTCATCACCCAATTCATTTGTGTCAAACCCTTATGCAACCAGTGCCAGCATGCCCCATCACTCACCCAGCCTGCTCATACAAAAGGACCATGTGCCAAGCATGACCCCTCTATTAAAATCAGCATCATCCAGCTTTTTATAGAAAACAGCTGATCTCCTAAGGACTATCTGCTACCGTAAAATGAATAGCACAAATTTCAGGGCCAGCCACATGGCTTGGGATCTACCCGCCCAGGTAGGTAGCAACTTCAGAAAACTCATAGAAAATACGCCCAATGCAAATCACTTTATTTCTGGAGGAACAGAGCTTTTTTTCCCTCCATGTTTTAGCTTGCTCCACCTTCCAAAATAGCCTGAACTTAGTCAAAAAAGGCATGTTCATTTTGGAATGAAGCTGCATGCACACAAAGTGCTCAGAGAAGAGCTGTGGCAGAACAACTTGTTCCTCAATAGCTATTCTGAACCACGTCTCAGTAACAGATCCAGAGTACATCTCTGTAAACGAGACGTGTTGATCTGACAACCTGGTTTAAGTGGTGGGTACAAGCTTAGAACTTTTACAACTGCATGAGCTCTCAACTGACAATTACCTTGAACTAAGGGCACACTGACCTAAGAAAAAGTAGACATCATTCACTTCTTTTATAGAGACCTGCTTTGCACCTTCAGGTGTTCAGAAGTCATCAGTCCAGCCCCAGAGCTGATAGCTTAAAAACCAATACAGTAAAAAATTGTGTTTTTAAAGTTTACCTCCTGTTTGGGAAAAGAGAGTCCTTTTTCCAAAACTTTCCTAAACAACCACAAGACCCAGAACCTTAAGTTTATTTTAAATGAAAGACTAGATATTACAGGAAAGTAGAGAGATTTAAGGGAACAGAGGCTATAAGAGACTTTATATATCTCAGAGCTTACAACAAGATCACAGTCAATAGAAATCACTGGACATCTTGAACATTAAGGCTAAGACACTGAACATCTCAAAACTCCATTTTACTTTTTATTATTATTATTTGTGATTTCAAGGTCCCAGATCAAAAAGTGCTTCAGAAGAATGACCTTTATCCTCGCTGCTTTCACACAGCCTGAACACTGAAGGGAGGAAGTTTCTTGAAATACAGTGTTAGTAGTTTTCTGATTTTTTTCCTGCCATTCAAAATTTCACTCAACATTAAAAACACTAGTTAATGCAATGCCTTTCCACATGCTCTGCTTCACTTTCAGGTTCTCAGTATCCAGGACTCCGGCATAGTGAGAATATCTTTAGGAAGCGACACTTAAACAAAACAAACTGCAGAATTTTTTTCCCCCAAAAGGTTTCACGGGCTTAGGGTTTTATACAATAGCTTGTTTTTACAAACTGTATATGCAGGATCCGGTTTAAATTGGTGTCTTATTTCAGCCACCCTGCCTAAAACATGTGCTTACTTCCTTTACAGAGACGTGAATTTGTTCACTGTGGCCAACTCATACCACATCCCTATTGGATACATATGCATATACATACAGGCATGTGCTGTCTCATCTGGAGCTGGCTATGACCCACACAAGGCTCATTCAGCCAGGAGAGGGGTTCCAAAAGCGTTATCTGCACCCAAAGCAGTTTAGTGTTACTGGGCTGAAAGGAAACAGAGAGACATCCTGTTTATAGGCTGTAGAGCCCAATGGATAAACAAGTGCACCTCAGTTAAAAGCGGGGGGGAATAAATAAAAGGGTAAAAAGAGAGACTTAGCGGGTATGAGGATAACAAAACACCAGCTGGGCTGGATGCCTGGCAGCACAACCGAAGGCTGCCAATGGCCCCACGTGCTGCAGGGCTGCAGAATGTACAGAATGTGCCACCACGCCAGGGCCGCCAGCTCCCCCGACCCCGCCATGGCCAGACCCTCCTTGTCTTTCATCCCAATGCTGGGCCACTTCCTGGCACCCAGTGAGGTGACACCGGAGATACTTTTCCACCCCCCTCCTCTCTGCTCTCCCAACACACACCCACACCACCAAAGCTTTCTATGCATTTTGTGTTTCATCTGCCGGCCGGGCCACGCCACAGATGCTTGGGGTTTTTGCAAGGCCGTAGTTGGAAGGGCATTGAGCAAGGTCAGGGCTCACCGCAGTCATCCCTCTATGCTAATCACGTGGGGAAGCTGATAGCCTTCTCAGTTGAATTATCATTTGTGTACGTTGGCCTGGCATGAGCGAGCGAGTGGGTCTGGGCCAGAATTGTGGGATGGATACAGGAAACAGGAGATCTACAGAAAAACCCTACAAACATCCCTCTGCTTCTGGCATTGTTCGGTCCATCATTAAAGTGATAAAAAAACTTGAGGTTCTACCTTGGTCCGGACCCAACAGACCCTTGTGTCTCCAACAGGTGTAAACCCAAAATACTCTTCTGCCCTTGACCAGGAATCAGAAATTCTTTGGCCGTTCAACACGTGCCAAGGCACACGTGTCATGGCACTGGTGACTCACAAGGCCAGTTCTGTGGAGCTCCAGGCTACCTCCAACCTCTATAGCAAACATTCCCTAAATAACACCACAACTCTGCAAAGAGCTGGCAGACAAGGATGTCTGGCCAGTGTTGACAACACCCCACCAAGCCACAGGCAGTCCACATGGGTTCAGACAAGTAAGAAGCACAAAGAGATTCTTCCTACTTGGCCAATCTTCACGTGAAGTTTCTAATCCCACTTTCCACACTTTTGCTGCTCCACTGATCATTTTTTCCCCTCACCAATGAGCATGGGCAATGAACCCACATCCAAAGCCTCAATCCTCACCCAACAGAGAAGGGAAAGCTTTGGCTCCCCTGCTTTTGGTTACAGGACAAGCATCCCATGCCAGCTCCCAGGGGAAGGTTTGAACAGAGCACTGTTACCTCGCAGGGTAACTCAAAACCCAGGTCAAGGTTCAGGTGTGACTTCTCACACTACTGTTGCCTTTTCTTTTTTTACTGCCTTATTTTCTCTGCAGGTCCAGGAACTCTCTACTAGAGTGACAAACCTTAACATGTTCTCCAGCCCTTCCAGTTAAAGACTCCACCCAAACCCAGCCCTAAGCATGAGCAATGGAGAATTCCCCCTGCAGGTACAAGCAGAGTTTGCTGGTGATGCCAGCATTCACGCTCTGAGCACTTCCACCATAACATTGCTGGCACAGCCAATGCTTCACAGCCAGCACAAAAACACCACAGTTCTGTGAGAAAACACAAAAATAGGACTTGCTCACACTCTGACAGCTCCCAGGGATGAGGCAGTGCTGCCAGGTCCTCAGCTGATGAACTGAGGCCTGGGGAACTTGAGAGCTAGTCCCAAAAGAAAGTCCTGAGCAAGTCATTTCTCACTTGTTTCCTATCCTACTCTTTGTCTTGTGCAACAGAGACGGCTCTGACTCATACCAGGTTTCCGCAGGGCCTGACACAACAGGTCGACAGACTCGCCTTGAAATAAAACAACAGCAAGCATGAGGTGACTGTGTCTTGGCCAAGAAGGACCCAAATTCAAGACAGCCCTCAGAAGCACAACTCCAAGGCAAAAAAAAAAAAGTTGATGAACTCCTTTCTCATCAGCTCTGATGCCTTTATTTTGCCTTTCTTCCAGCTGGAAAGAAAGTTCATTGAGAATGAAAGCTAGTGACTCGCAGGGAGGAATGACAGATGCTGCCTGCCTGCATGTGTGAAAAAACTCTGACAGGCAGAAATAACACACCTCACATGTCTTATGGTGGCAGTGAAGGAATAAATATTCTAATAGACTACTAAGGCTCATAGTAATAATGTTGTGCTCCCTTTTCAGAAGCCACTCCCCGCACCAGATGACATCTGCCACGGTATAGATGTTCCTGGAACGGGGGGGATATTTTTAAATCTCTCAATGTGGCACAAAACTGTGAGTGTATCAGCCAAAATACCAGCCATCATAGCATTTATATATAGCCTTGCACATACCGTCTATAGATGGGAACATAGACAGATACATGGTATCTAGCGGCATTACAAACAGACATTTTTCTGCTGGTCTTGAGTACTTGAGAAGAAACTTCCCAGCCAGCAGCTCTACCTGTGTCCTCCTGCCCTATGCAGCTCTCCATCGACTTCTGCTCCTCAAGTGTGTTAAGTCCTGCATCCCAATTCTCAAAGATCCTCAAAAGCCTGTCCCTCCACTACCCCATGTGTCCCCTCTGCTACAGGGCACTGCACTGCGGATGACAGGGTCTCCCCACACCCCTGAGCACCCCACTCTACACATACAACTTTCAGAACCCATGGGCCTCAAAACTTTCTCTTTGCTGAGAAAGGTCCCGAGAAGGGGTCGGAAGATCTTCAAGGCAGTCCAATTCACTCAGTCTGACACGTACAAAGTCTAGGCATGGTTCCTATCTGAGGCAGGAACTCAGACCTGCTAGCAGGAAAAGCATTTGCAAGGCCCAAACCAGCAACAGCTCCCCATGAAGCGCTTCCCAGGAACTCTATTGGCACTTAAGTTATTGCAGGGGAAAAGGAAAAATAAAAATGTTTTTAAGAAGTGGCTTCAGGTAGTACAATCCATTCTCTCACACGTGCATCAGCATTTCACACAGAGCACCGCAGCCGTCAGACCCAGGGTGATGTTTAAGCTCTTGATATAGTTATCTGCTTAATAATAACCCCAAAGAGCCCTCCTTGCCTGGCTGCCTGCCAGACCACATACAGCCTTTCTGCCCTGTCTTTTTTTTTTTTTTTAATTTTTTAAAACTTTGTCAGACATGGAAACGTTGACTCTAGGAAATTCAGCCTCTTCTGTGAAACCAATTGGCTGAGACTTCTTTGTTGTTGCGGAAACTGTGATTTGGGGGCTGGGGAGGGGAAACAAAGGGGAAAACTCATGTGTTTTGCCTTCACGTGTGCTTTATTTTCTTCTCTGGCAGGAAACAGTGAAAAAGGCTCTGACCCAGCTGCTGTCAGCTGCGTTGGAAGTGATTGTATCAGCTCCACCTGCTTAATGTGGGTAATCAAGACTGCAATGACAATGATTTGAGACAAATCAGCAATGACTGGTGTGTTCTCAAGGGATATATGCTACACTGGTGCATGACACAAGTGACCCACAACAGTGGGACAGTGTCAAGGTTGAGGAGGGGAGGAAGGAAAGTGGGGAGAGAGGAATAAACATCCCCACCTGTTTTTATAGGGGAAAAAGAGATATTACAAGGAGAACATAGCTTGAGCAAACTCTGAAATGTCTGAACCACATCATTTCCAGCACTCAGAAGCAACAAAGAACTGCACCAAGAGATCCAGCAGCTACGACTCAGGAAGGAACATCATGTCCATGTCAAGTTTTCAAAGCCTTATAAAATGCAAGGAGTTCAACATGGTTTCTTTACATTCAGAGAAGAACAGCCTTGACAAAACAGGCTGTGAGGTACCCCACTTTGCCATTCACACCTGCTATGGACCCGGCCCCGTGCACCACTGAGCTTGGGCGTGGTGCAGCCCCACTGACACAGGTCCTGCAAACCACTCCTCACAGCTAGCTCCATGTCAAAATAACAAAGGAGCCTCCAAGGAGCATGTGGACACCAGTACAGGGTGAAGCAACTGCTCCTGAAGCACGACAGAGGCACTTCAATGGTGTTTTTAAAACGAAAAGATAAAAAGAAAAGGGGAAAAAAAATACACCTTTGCAAGTTCCAGCACAAGCAGAAAGCCTCAGGTCACTGCTGTAGCTAATGAGGAGGGCAACAGCAGTGCTCAATGAGGCTGTTCAAAACATCCTCATGTCTTTTTTTTTTTTTTTAATCAAATTAAATACACACACAAACAGCATCATATCCACAGCAGGCTGCTGCTTTGACAGCCAGTAAGACCCTGTGAAGTTTTAATGGGCAGGTCAAGCCTGAAAAGATTCTGCTATACCCCTGCTCTGCCTTCACCATGTACCCCATTCCACAGAGGTTTTATTCCAACAACTTCACAGGCTTTCACCAGAATTGCTGCTCAGAGAACAGCCTGCTCACAGACACAGCATGCACAGCTCCAATGGGAGAGAAGCCCTTTAGCCCATTCTGCACAGTATTCCTCCAGAATTTGAGTAAATAGCAACATCTTGGTATCTTGTTCTGAGATCAAAGCCCTGAGAAATGCCAGTGTGCTATACCTGCCCCTCTCAACTGCTGTATATACTTATAACATGTACTTAAATATATATACCCATGTACACACATGATGGTGCCAAATGACATGTCACCAAAACAAACAACATCAGGTATGGGACCCTTGTGACCCAGATGGGTGAGTTTTCATAAGAATTTGCCACTTTTACCTCTACACAATCAGAGATGTGGAAGCAAGCCAGGAATGAAGGAAGGCATCGCCCTTTGCAAACACCTAACGAGCCTAACTGAAAACACTGAGCCCAGCACCTTCAGAGACATCCCCCTGCACACCCCGGCAGGGCAGGCAGTTAGAGATGAAAAAGAACCACCAGGAAAGCTTTTCTGTAAGAGGTGATATTTCAGCTATTAAAGAAGTTTCTGTTTAAACAGACAATAATTGCACATGCTCAGGAATTTCTCAACTTTGCCACTTATAAGACACCTAAAGCCACTCTAAGGTTTTTCCTTTTTTCTCTCCCGCCTTTATTTGCTCTGTAAACACATTTGTGTGTGTGCCCTGGGTCCTGTAACGTTCAGCTTCTGTGACAGCAGCTCTGAAGCAGTGCAGCAGCTACCTACACAGTTCACCAGGGACTGCTGAACATCCTGGGTCCTGTCCCTGGCCTCATAGCACACCACAATGCAGAACCCCACACAGCCCAACTCCTTGCAGGACTTTCTCCCAGTGCAGGATGAAGCTGAAGACACGGTTGGTGTTGTTTGTACTAACACTGTCAGGAGCACATGCTCATGAACTCGGCCACCTCCTCACAGGTTGAGTTTCTCCCAACAAAACCCTACCTGTTAGTGGTAGGGTTTATTAAAGCAGTGTTGCGAGTTTACCAGCAGATCAAGGCCTTGATTGTGGGGGGTGGAAGATGTGATATAACTGCAAATCCTTTGCAGCCTTTTGAAGAGGCTGCTGAGGTCAGACTACTGATACTCCCCTCCCCATCCCATTCACACGCACACGGGGCACTTGTCATTCCAGGTGAGAGCCACAAATGGGTCCCACCTGGTTGAAAGGGCCCCAGTGAAGAGCACTCTTCACCAATAAAATCATGGCTAACTGCTACAATAGGGCTGTCCACAAAACTGCTCCTGAAGATGACAGGAGGAAGGACAGGACAAATGGAATCAGGAAACTTGGATCGGATCTTTGCCTTACAATGTCTGTACATACACTTGCATACATACAAGTATTTATATATATCTGGCCACATCTGCACAGCTGTGGGCAAGCTTTGACCCTTACTGGTCAGTAAACAGACAGCAGAATCACCGCCCTAAACATACTTCAAAATCCCAGGACTCTGTAAACACCTGCAGACAAGAGAACGCCCAGCATCTCCATCTCCACCCTATCGCTGCAAATAGCAAGAAACTTCAGCAAGGATACACCACTGAAACATCTTATCAGCCCAGGGGAGCGATCAGTGGCACCAGCCCAAGGGGGCTGCTGGCAGATTTCCCATGATATTTTCTACTATGTGTCTTTATATTGCCTTATACTTTACACATCTGTTGGCATCCCTCCCAAAGGGGGAGCCTGGGAGTGACTCCTCTTGTCAAACAGGTCTGCTCCGCGCCTCGAGCAACATCAAATCTCCTGAGAGCAGCCAGGAATCTCTTTCCCCTCCAAAAGCAGGTCATCGCCACCACACTCAACCTCAGCCCACTCAGAACATGAGGTCTGAACCAAAACTCAGACACCCTTTTGCTGGGCTGGCCAAGGCACCAACCTACACACACCAAGAGACACCACCACTAGCCCTGGCAAGAAAACCTCTGCAGCATCTCACAAAGGGGGGGGGTGGGAGACGAATAATTTTTGGCAATGAAAATGTAATGGAACATTTTGTATCGATCTATTATGGGATGAGTCATGTTTAGAGTGACTTGCCTCCTCTTCCCCTCACTTCCCCACCTCCCAGATTATGGACTGCAAGAAATGAGCGGAGATAATGGGCAATTTCAGGTGTTCTAAACTCAGGTTTCTCTCCTGCTGGAACAGCATGCCATGACAGTAGATAGACTGAGCTCCAAAGGAAATGTCCTTCGTGTTCCCACACCTTTTACTGGCCAAAAAAACACTTGAGCCTAACTAATAGGCAATTAGGAAAGGACTAGAAGGATGGGGGACTACTTTGTAGAGGAAATGGGAAATCAGAAGGAAGATCTGAAAAGGATCAGCAGTAAAAGGAGACACAAAAAATAGATGGGGATCAGACACAAGGCCCAGAAAAAGATAAGCAAGATAGAGGTAGATCACACTGGGGAGAGAAAGAGTCTAGGTGAAGCTGCTACTGCTGCTCCAGGAACCCTATGGACTTTTCAGTCTACATTCACTTGCCAGCATATAAATGCCAAACATCAAGAATAACCACTTAAAAAAAAAAAAAAAATCAGAGATGGTAAATTCTTCCTTGACTACTTCACTCTAGGATATAAAAAAAAAAATCTAAGGAAGCTTTGGAAGGCCCAAAGTCTTTTTAGATAACTGAAAGCTGCACACATATGAACCTGACAAACAGTGAGTTTTCCCAGCTCAGCACCATGGAAGTCAATACACAAAGACCTGGGGAGTGGGTTTGGTGCAACATAAACCACTGATCCCACCCTTTTCCAAACAGATGTCACTAAAGTGCAAGCTGCTGCATTCAAAACCTACCCATACTATATATATCAATATTATATATACATATCTGCATATGCACACACCTGCTCCAATCCCCGATTTGCTGTCCGAATCTCTAGAAAATCAACTAACTTTGAGGGTATTAAGCAGAAGATGACAAGTTACTTATATGTTTGCCTAATAAGCTTTGGCAGTGGTACATAGGCAGGATGTAACCACCCAGCACCCCTGGTCAAGAGATCTAGCACTGGACTCCAACCAGGACCAGTACACTCCATTCAGGGAAGGGACTGGTACTTCATACACTAGGAGATGACTAATTGCGGTAGCTGAGTTATGGCATAGCTTTTAACACACAACGAAGAGACATTAAGGTCATCTCAACTCTCATCTACAGCATCCCCTCCCACAGCAGACTTGCTGCTCTTTTTTTAACTCCTACTACTTTTCTCACTGTCTACCATCCCCTTCAACCTTCCTTCCTTTCAGGTCTTCTCACCTCCTTCCATACCAATTTACCTTCCTCTGTCTATCCACTCCTTCAGCACCTTACACACCCTTCTCATCAGCCACAACTCCCACTGCAGAAGCCCTTCTCTTCCAGCAATCTACTTTATCTGCAATCTCCATGCTGACCCTTCCCCAACCCTCAAGTGCATATTTGTCTGCCTTGGATTGCAGTTTCTTTAGGACAAGGATTGTCATCTTCCCCGCTTGTAAAGCACAGGATACATTTATAAGGCGAGTAAATGATAAACAAGCCATCTCCCAGCATTTCAGGGTAGCTCAGTGTGGGCTCCCTTAGTGTCTGCCTTTCCTCCACTGCAAATTTAATCTACCTGTATGACTTTTTCTTCCTTATCTCTGTTACAAGGTTATCACTTAAATTTATCAGCAAATTTTGCAAAAAAAAAGTTCACAAAGGGAGGTGGGCCTTTACCAGCCCTGCTCACCCTCAGCTCAAACCCTGAGATGTAGAGGAGCTTTAAGGAGCACCACAGGGGCAGACCACCACACTGCCAGAAAGAACTCACTGGGATTATTTCACCCCACATGCCTCAGTTCTATTCAGTTTTCAGTAGGGTTTTGGACAAGCAGACACTGTTGTCTGTTTTCAGGGGGAACAATTATCAAGTCTACATCCAATTCCACCAGCTGAGTGTGTGCCTACGCTTGAAAGAAAGTTGGAAAAGAGGTAAGTGGGCTGTTGAAATGTAAAGGTGGGATAAGGAAAAAGAAGGTACAAATAAAAGATTACCCACAACAGACAGGGTGTCAAGAGGTGACTAAGAGCCCATGTTTCAAGGAATAAAAACACCACAACAGCACAGGCAAAATCCTCCACCCATGTCAGAGCCAATCCATCCAACTGGCTGGCTGTTTGGCAACCATGCCCATGTGTGATGGGGGATTTGCACAGCAGGTGCAGCACATCTCAGGAATCAATGTGATAAAATGCTCATTCAAACAAACAACCAACAAAACAAACAAACAAAAACACAAACAAAAACAAAAAAAACAAACAAAAACACAAACAAAAACAAAAACAAACAAACAAAAAAAAGAAAAACAAACAAAGAAAAATCAAATAAACAAACAAACAAAAAGTACTTTCTAGACAGTTCATGGGTTGAGATAAAGTACTATGTTTTAGTGTCATGAGAACCTAATTCGCCTGGGGTTTCATAACTCCCTCAGTTGCTGCTCTCTTGTCCCCTGCACCACATGGATTTCACCCCCTGTCTCCCCACACACACCAGCTCCTCACCTACATGAGGACATCACTCCAGTCACTTTGAAACACCCATCCCTAGTGCCCTCCCAGCTTTCAGAAATACTTCACTGGGAACATGCTGAAAAGCCATGTCCTTCTCCGTCCCTACAGTCTTAACAGCCTCTACAAGATTATCTGATGTAGCTTTCTGACACTCACATATCTTGGCAGAGAATTAGCTGATAACTAACAAAGCACTGCGGGTAGCACACGTGTCAGGAAGCAGAAGTGATAATATCGATATGTTGAGAGAAACCTCATCCAGGCCCTTAGGAAAAATTACAATTTTTGTTATTACTTTCATCTGAACTCACCAGCTACCCTCAAGACTACACAGCAAACACAAGTGCCTTCAAGCAAACAACCGGGGGGGGGATCGGGAGTGGAATTCAAAACCCCCTGTGATTACAGATGGTCACTGAGTCAGCAACAAGAAAGACACAACGAAAATAAAGAACAAAAGCCGAAGACAAAGCAATCACCTAGAAAACAACAGATCAGGTAAGAATGTCAAATCAACAAGCACCTCTTCCTTTGCTCTGAATGCACCTTTCTGCATAGCAGCATTTCACCAGATAGAGATGGAAGAGCTGGTGCTTAACACTGACCCTGGAGTCTTGCCCAGAAGTTTTTACATCGCTCAGCACCCTGTGCATAAAAGGGCAGCAGTGGTGACACTCCCGGTGAACTCCCTCTGGCCAAGATGTCTGGCAGGTATAGCTAAAAAAGCTGGTTTGGGAAAATATTGCCTTTTTATAGCTTATCTCAGTACAGACAGCTGCCTCACACCTCTAGAAATAGCAGGATTTAACAGCCATGTTTGCAGGGACAGATTTTAAAGGTTCCATCTTCTAAGAAACAACCTACACATCCAGAAACAGGAGGCCAGATTTGTTTTGATACTGGAACCCCCTTCCATATGCTAAGCATGCCCACGGATTTGCAAAAACCCTGCTCTGAAAATGGGATGTTCATTCAGCAACAGGCGATAAGCAACTTGCATTTGCCTTCCTATAGAGTCTGTTCCCAGCACATTCGGCAGCAATATAGCACATGATTAGGTTGTTATTGCTTTTTGCTGAAAATAGTTGGCATTTTATAAGTAAAACAGTGGTGGAGGAGAGCATTAAACACTGGAAAAATAAGACTATTAACTTAAATACAAATACCCTGCAGGCACAGCCAATCAGCACCCCTCTGTTGTTCCTCTTAAGATGGAGCAAGCCAGGATCAGATCCCAAAGCACTGTTATGATTTGTCTGAGGTGATAAGGACTGAGCCACGAGATTTATTCCTAGGTCAGTCCCACAGATGCAAACCCCAACCCCAAGATCCTGGAGGAGCTTCTTCAGCCCCCTTGACTCTGCCATGTTTGTGAGTGAAACAATGATGTTATTTACCTACCTTTTAGCAATAACAAGCTTTTTTAGATAAAAAGCACAAAATTCCCATAAATTTAAACACTAGAAGAGCTGATGCTAAGGATGTAAATGGCTCTAAATCTAACAAAGAATGGCAACATTTCCATGGTACACCTTTTACTAGCAACAGCTGGACCAGTTGTCTATAGCACCTTCCTCATCATGGGATTTTTTTTTTTAACTGAATGAAGGGGTACCAAAGACGACAACCTGCTGTGAAATGACCAAAATTCCCATGCAAACAACTCATTAGCAGTGTTCAAATGCAATTTAAATTACTAGTTGTTCAAGTGCTCCTCAATTTCATGGTAAGTTTCCAAGGAAAATTACATGCTATGTACTATTTAATTGATTGTTTTCTACTTCTTAACATCCATTTATTCCCTCCTCCTGTCTTTTCCTTAATTTCAAGGGATGATGATGACTTTTCAGGGAGGAAAGGGAACAGCTAATGAAGTTGAAGAGGGATTTACCTGAAGAACAAGGACGTAGGAGGAAAGTGGCTGCCAAAACCAGGCAGCTTCACCAGAACTTGTCCCTCTGATATTTTTGCAGGAGAGGGATGAGACAGCACAGCGCAAAGACTCTTTTCCTCTCCACTGCAGGCAGCCAGGCTTCTGAAACCTGATATTTCTTTAAAACATAGTCATCCCCCACCATGACAAGCAGTAAGCGCAGTTAACTATTCGAGGCATAGGTACAGCAACAAGAGCAACCTGTTTCCTCCTTCTGGGCACACTAGTCCTTGAACCAACAGGCTCACAAGGAGGCAAACAAGTTGTTGTCATTTGGGAGATCTCATCCCAAATGCAAATACCTAGCTTACAGAAGCAAAGTCTCCCCCTTAAAGCTGACTGAAGAATTAGGCTGTGAGTGAGAACTCCTGCTGCTTGCAACAGCTGGTACAGGAGAACATGTATTATCAAGCTAATAACAACAGACATTTCTTAAAAGCCTGCACTCTGCTCAGATCCCAGGAAAGCAAAGCCTCACAATTAGGTAAGGTGCCATCTGGAAATTTCTGAAGTAATGATACATGATGGGATCATGTCACGCACTAGCAACATAGATCAGCTTTATGAAATACTCAATGCCACTTGGTTTACCTTAAAGCAATCGATGCAGAAATATTTTGTGCTCAGAAAAGTATGACTTTATTAGAGTATGTGAGATGGGTTTAACAGTATCCCTCTGCACAAGGCCACAAAGTGTCCACCTGTCTGCAGGAACTGAGTAGGAACCACCACATGGAATACTTTTCTGAAATTTGCCACACAGTGCCCTAGTTTCTATGCCTGCACACCAGAATAATGTTGCTTCTCTCAGTCTTCAGGCACAATTTAGTGTTTAAGGGCTCCAAAACCTTTGCCTAAAGAAATGCAAAGTATGAAATGCGCAGAGGCTTGTAGCCTTCACCCCTTCCATGCCCACGTGTGCTAACCCCATGCTATCTGAGGCAGCTCTCTTACCTGCCCAAGGTGTATATACATCCAGCCCTTAGTTCCCACTAAACTCCCTCACAGCATTCAAGTCACACAGTGCTGGTGTCACCTCTTTGCCACATCCCATGTAGCACCAGCCCCGGATCAAACTGGGCAACAGCTCAGATGAAGGATGGGCTGCCAACCAAACCTCCTTACATGGGAGCTAAAGCAAGTCCTCTGCACTTAACACATTGTTAGAAGTGATTGAGAGAAGCTTAAGAAAGGCAGGCATGGAGCTCTCTGAGAACACTTGAGGTCCAGTGCCATGGAAGGCTTCTCAGACTCCAGTGTTTATTGGTGCCAGGCTAAAAAATCTTTAGTCAGCTGTATTAATTTACAAGGTCAGCCCTTAATGGCTCTGGTTCTGGAGCAGGAGAAAATCCATCATGGATCCTGGTTAGCATCAGTGGTCACTGTATCTGTTCAGGTCCTGGAGAAATACCAGATGGAGAGCCCTGGCAGCTGCAGCCCCAGCTAGGCATCGTTCGTTCTCCGGAGCTCCCCCAGCTCTGCCAAGCACCCATCAGGAAAGGGGGGCACAGGCAGCACATGGGGAGCTCATCCTTCACAGACCATCCAGCTCTCAAGTCATGTCCTCTCCGTGATGAGGTGTTGCACAGGGAAGGATCAGCACATGAACATTAAGAGTCACAACATGCTTCCCCAGACTTGACAGACTAGCACTTCCAAGGCCCTGGTTTACACCGCCTGGGCGCTGCTCATCCTTGTCTTCCAACAAACAGCCTGTCCTGGTGAGCATGAAAGGGAGGAAACTGCGAGGGGAACAGAACATCATCGTTTCCAATCCCACTGTGCCGTTCCCAAAACACCAAGCTCAGCCACAAGCAACTGGAGAAGCCTGGATGCGCCACATCCACGTGCCACAAGAAGCACGACCCATGGCACGGGGCCACATGTGCACACACAGAGGCAAAGCACAGCACACAAGGAGTGACACAAACCACCCTCTCACTGCAGGAATTCCACAGCTTGGCACCACCATGCACAGCAGAGGGATGAGTAGCTGCTGACGAGTTGCTGGGCTGAGGCTTCAGGTACTGTGACAGCTCCATACACATTCCCAGTGCCCTGGCTCCTAACACATCATCTCTCCTGCCTGTTCAGGCTGTACATGCTTTAGGACAGCAGTTCTTCCATTTTCACTGGTACCAAGCTCAGCCCAGCCAGGCCTTGACTCCCAAAGCTCCAGTAATCCAAGCAGCTTGTTGAAATAATAAGGAAAATGCAGCTGAAGTCTACAAACCCTCAACACATCCCAGCTGCAGTCCTTCACCATTTTCTGGGGCCCAGTGCTTTTTATCTCACATCCATCCCCATGCAAACTAAGCCAATTATCTTTCCCTGTTTTCAGAACAATCCAGACAGTTTTGTACCTCAAGGACCTGCTACAAATCCACATCTCTGGAAAAAACCAAACCTCACAATGAGTATTAATCCCTTTTTAAAAGGGCAAAAGAAAACCGATAAAAGGTTTAACTTTCTAACAAAGGTTTTAAATTTAAAATAGAGAGAGTACAATAGCAACAGGTTTGAGGCAGCCTAAAATACCAGCTAGCTGAGAAGATACAGGGATTACTAACCATCAGTGGGAACTATAAAGGAGTTGTCATCAATGCCCCTTCCAAAGCAAAAAGACAAAGTGCAGTGCCTTCCATTTGAGGTGCAGGACTGACAGCTACACAACTCCCAGAGCAGCATTAAAAGCACTCTATATATGTTACATGCTCCAAATGACAAGAGGAATGCAGGACGGTGGATCTTTGCTCCAGAATCCCCAGCATGGTTTTAGCTGCCATGAATAAAATGGGAAGCAGAGCATCATCCAGGTTCCCCCCACGCCCCTGTCTGTCTGGATGAACTGCAGCTTCCTTTCAGGAAACAGAAAGGAAGGGGAGTGAAAAAAGAAAAAATAAAAAGAGAAGCAGCCAGCTACAATATCAGACAGATTAAAACTTCACACTAAAGAAAAATACAGAACAACAGGAAGAAACAGACACTGAAACTTTATCCAGTTTACAGTAGCTAAACCTCAACTAACAGTTAAATATTAACATTTGAGAGAAATATACCCATGCATTATGCAGCCTTTTTAACACACACTATTGCTTAAGAGACAGAAATCATACATAAGCTATGTTTTCCCTGCTGACCACATGCATATATACTAATTTAACTCTACAGTGTTCTGCTGCCTTGCTGCATTAACCAATGAAAGTAAAAGGAAAAGCGTGACGGAATGGGAGCTGGCTTAAATTATCTTTGTATCTACTCCTGAAGAAACATTTTGCCTTTGAGACCGATCCACTAAGTCATCTTTCCCTACTACAGGTTTCATTGGGTCCCTTGCTGTCGACTGGTGATCCACACGGCTGCCTCCACCAGCGAGGCACACACTTCGATGCAACCCATCTAACTAAACACCACCACAAAAAAAAAAATAAAAAAAAATCCCAAGTTGCTTGCTAAAACAGCAATGATGCACTCACCAGCATCCAGGCAAGCTCCTCTGTTAACACGCTTCCCTCTCGAGTAGATCAAATTTAGAACAAGGTCCAGGAGCAAGAGAGAACTGAAAACTGACCACAACAAGCTTCCAAAACAAGAAAGGGGGGGGATTAAAAAAAAAAAAAAAAAAAACCTTACTACAGGAATTCAAATCCTGCTTCCACCAGACCCTGAGTCACCTCCCCTCCCTTGCAATAGATCAGAGCAATGGGTAAACATTTCCAAATATGGAGATCAAAACTCCAAAGGATGTCAAAAAAAAAAAAAAAATCACCCTTCTTTCCCTGGCTTTGGCACCAGGATGACTTGCCCCTCTGAAGCACAAACTGAGCACATTGCCTTTGCTGACCTACACACAGCCTGGTCACGGGGCCCCATGTCACCATCTTGAACTGTGCTGTGGAGGTTACTGGCTCAATGGGTGACACTGCATCTCTCTCCTCCCAGGGATGCACGGGAAGATGCAATGGGAGCAACTCCAGGAGTCGTTGCCCTTTGCTCCCTGAAAGAAACCTCTCTCTCATCTCTCAACTCATCAGCAGAAAACTCATAGAACTACTTTTTACAGTGTTCTTTGAAGGCAAATAGGAAAATTTAGGCTGTAGTTATAGCACCGTTAGCTTGGCATCAGAAAAGGCCAGATTCAACCCTCTGTCGCACCAGAGAGGTCCTGCTGCCACATCCCACACTGGCTGCTCACCTGGCACAGGGAAATCTCCCCTGATCTGGCTCATTGAGCTGGTGCTTTGTAAGACGTGTCCCTGCAGAGCCTGCATGCACACCAGAACAATATTCCCATGCCAATGCTCCCACAAGCATCAGTCCTCCGCTGCAATGGCCGATCTGCGGGCAGCAGGGGAGTGACTGCATCTTCCACCATGGGACAACAGCCTCCTGGTAGCTGCAGCCATCGCTCCAGGAGCAGGCAGCCTCTCAGGAATGTGCAAAGCAGGACATTTTCAAGGGGAACAGGCTGCCGAGGCGAGGCGATCCAACCAGACCAAAGTGATTCCCCAGCACCACCCACAAGATGCTATTGAATTTATAGGGAAGGAATTCCAGAGCTGACTCTGCCCATGTATGGCCAAAACAAACTGTAAAAAGCGACATTATAGTACATCTGGCTTCCACTTGGGCTGAAGCACAGGCTTGAGGAGCTGCGTTGACAGAGGCTCTACAATTACCTCCAGTAACTGAGCAGAGGTCAGGCAGCAAGAGTTTAGCACCCACTATCACAGATGACAAGAAAACATGTAAACCTTTGCTTTAGAAGACAACAAAGTTTTCTACTTTTAGAATACAAACCACATGTAACTCAGTATTACGCCGCTATCACTGCAAAAAAATAAACCTTGCCAGAGAGCACCAGCACACATTCATTACACTGGTAGTCCTAAAGGCAGCTTTAAAGATCCAACAGTCCAAGTGGCACTAAGTGGTACATCAGGACAACCTTGATGCATTGCAGGTTGGGACTAGCTCTCTATGGGTAGCTGATCAATTATTTTTAAAAAAAAACACTAAAACCTCCCCCAGAGCTGTGTGCTCCAGCTAGCAGCAGGGCTAGCAGGAACTTTCTCCGTGGTCAGAAGTGGGAGATATTCTGAGCACTGTGCAAGAAGATGCTCAAAAACTAAGGTAAGAAGGGTCAGGTAGATGCAAGTTTTATGAATTCTGACTTGGTTTTCCAGCCCCTTGCAGAAAACAATTCCCATGATATTGCTTCTTGCAAGGACAGACAGTGGAATGAAGTAGAGAATTATGTAAGTCAGGAAAGGCAGCAAAAGCATGGAAGGCGAACACCTGGAAGGGCATAAACCACACCACAGGCGTGCACTGGCCCTTACAGCTCTGAAGTCCTACAGCATGAACAGATCAAAGTTCTCCCTAACAGTTAAATGCCACCACCTCGCCTGCCCTGCCAGCAGGGAAATATTAGCTGTGTCAGCGCGAGAGGCAAAGGGCTTACGGAATGGGAGAGGAATGCAGGCTGCAGTGGCACACGGAGGGGACAGGGAAATGAAACCCAAAGGAATGTGGGTTGCTCAAACTGCCTCTGCCTTTGCACAGGGGTCAAGCAGGGTACATTTTATGGCTCTTGGGGTTGAAACCTGGGCCTAATGCTTTTGTGACCTTTGAGGGACTCCCATGTCAGAAACAAATATAGCTGTTAGAGGGGGTGGGAGCTCAGGGGCCTGAGCACATGAGGACAAGTCATTTCCCAGCTCCTGGCAGGCAGCCCAGTGCTGCTTTTCAATATGTGCAAGTTGTACCCATCGGACCGGGAATGAGCACATGTCTCCTCCGAGCAGCATTTGCTCATGGGAGACCCACAATGCAGCTACTCCCCCAGCTTCACATTCCCCAAGACAGCCCTAGGATCTCCCCTCCATTTCCTAGTTGAAATGGCATCATACCCTTTCCCTTTTTACTGTGCTTACTTTAATCAGAAGTACCTAAGCATGAGCTGGTGTTCAATGCATCTGCTACAGAGCACCTTCCACCCTAAATGACACAGAGGAGAGAAACAGAGGGACAGACACATCCATGTCCAACCACGGCCTCACCAGGAGTTCCCTGCTACGTGGCAACACAAATTCCCCTCCTGGCCACAGTTCCAAGGCTGGAAAGTGAAATCCTGGGGGCCTGGGAACAAAATCCAACTCAAGCCTCCTGCACAGCAGTACGATCATTATAAAGCAGCCACTGGGTCAGGTGTGGCTAATTTCATTGAAATGACATTACATAAGCAGGAGGACTGAGAATATTGACATCTTGAAGGGGCAGAGAGTACAACTTGCATGGCTCACAGAACACAGGGACTGCTGCAGCATCACAGGGACACACACCACACAGTGCAGACAGCAAGGGTGAGGGTTGCTCATACATACGCATGCACAACTACACACATAAACTCCTGCTCCCCTCCACCATGCACAAAAGCAGACTTAGGACTTGCAAGCTGAAGTCCTGTGCAGCCAAAAGCTAGCACAAATGTTTGTGACAGTTCCACAGGCAAAGGCAAAAACTGGGTGCAGGGGAATAAATATAGAAAGAAGTCAGGCAGGCAAAGCAGGTGCTGGCTTGTAAAACCTTGGCCAGAAAGGCTTCCCAGGAGGTTGAATCTGGTAGTTTTGCAACAGCTCCACAGAAAGACAGAAGAGACAGAAAGAAAGAAAAAAGAGAACATGAATGCATATGCATTCTTTTATCACCATATATAGTATATACAGACATTTGGTATATACACCCCCAAGCTCTCATATGCCACTGTATAGTATATACTATATATGCATTGCCATCTTTGTTTCCATGTGCCTACACTTGTACAGTGTGTGTGTATCTGCATTTCTGGTGCATGCATTTGTCATTACCCCCACATCGCCTATCAGTGCGTGCTATGACACAACACACCACTCAACAGAGCATGTCTAAAGCCTCAGAACCATAGCCTGGAATGACTTCTGGACACTCACAGCTTCTCTCTGCTGAGGTCTTCCCCACCAAAGCCTCTGGTGTAAGCACCACTAGGGAACCATCAGTTTGTCTCCCCTTTCCCAATGATTCCACTACTCCCCCTCCAACCTTTGAGAACTATGAACAAGGTGCCACTGTCAGAAAAGGTGTGACATCCTTCTGAGAAGTTGCCCCTTATGCCTGTGAATCATGTTTACGTACCAGTTCTCACGCTGCACAGCCTCACTGGTGGGATGAACTCAGAGCAGGGCGTTTGGAAACACGCAGGGCTCTGCCAGACTCACGACTTTGGGTTTCTTTCCCAGCCCTGCAAAGAGAGAGACACTCAACTGATGCACACTGGATAGGTCTCTCAACGGCTTGTCTCCAAAACTTGCAGTTTAACCCACACAACTTCTGGAAAACACAGCATTTTCCTCCCCAGCTTTCTTCAGCAGAAGCCTTTAGACTCCTGGACTCCTTTCAGCACCCCCAAAATCAATCCCCACCACCCTGAACTGGGCTAACAACCATCAATGACCAGAAATGTCAGATGCCACAGCTTGGCCAACAACTCACACCTCCTCAAGCCACCATGGCTTTACTGCTCTTAGTACCACTGAGAAGCAGGAGAGACAAGGAGACGCAAAATAAGGCATAAATGATGAATCCATCACTCATCCCTCTGACCTCAGGCACAGTGAGGGAGTTAGAAGGCATCATCTAATGCGGTTTGAAGCTCATGGGGTTTGCCATTACTGTGAGCACAGTTACACCCCCAGCCCTCCCTCTCAATACAGCCGTTTTTCTAAGGAGCAATGCCCAATTACCATTGGGGACTGTCTCACTCTTTCCTGAGCTGAGAAGCAGACACCATCCTTTCTTGATGAGACCAGCTCACTGTTGTTTTTTCCTTTCTGCAGAAGATGAAGGTAGAGCAGAGGGGACAACCAGGCCATGTGACTACCATCTTGAATGTGGCATGCCTGGACACACGGCAGTGTGCAGCCCACAGAGACCAGTAGTATCTGAACCGCACACTCCTTCCTGCCCCCAGTCAGCATCCCCTCTCAGCCACATCCTGGTCACTGACAGCCCTATCTCAGCCCATGACAAGCACAGGCTTGGCTTGTCAGCTCAGCAGAGAAAGTTACTGCTATTTGCTGTTGTAACTATGGAAAAGCTCAGTTCAGACTTGCATTTATTGTACCTGTGCTGCTCACGAGAGTGCATGTGAGCCACAGATCTACAACCAACATGCAGCAAAACACAATAGCATCTTGGTGGCTCGCAATCCAGGTCCCTCCTCCCTTCTCCTCCCTTTCACACTTCGAGATGCCTTCCTGCTCCTGCCAGCACCCCTTGTCTCCCATGCCACACTTGTTGCTACAGCAGCCAGGAGAGCAACAGGGCCCTTGCCCCTCCCAAGTGGTGGTAGATCTCCACTACACCAACACCATAAGCACACACAGAGCTTCATCCTGTCCCAGCTCAGTCCCATGGTCCCTGTGGTGGCACCCAGTCCTGATTCCCCACAGAGATGGGCATGTATAAAAGTTCCCAGGACCATCAATGCTCCCCTCAGGTGTGACGAGGACAAATTCAGCTGGAGATTGCAATGGTCTCTTCCACTCACTGCAGGCTTGGGATGAAGATGAGTAACGTCAGGGTTTTACTGCTGGTGAACTCAGCCAAAGAGCAATTTTTCTTCATCCATCAATGAGGAGACAAGTACAAGCAAATATTATGGGTTTGCATGTTTACTTTTCATTTAAAAATGATGTAGAGTTACATACAATTTAAGTCCTCCCCACAGGCTCCTGGCAAAATGCCCTTCGGTCTTATCTGCAAAGGCAGAAGACAACAACATTCCCCTCTGGTTCCAACACCATTTCAATTCAACTCACAACAGCACCTCCAGGAGCTCCAGGTAAGACAATATTTCCTGGGAACCAACCTGTGTTTAAAAAATCTTGGCTCAGGAGTGTGTCTCTCAGGTTTAATTCACGAAACGTTTACAAGTGATAGGACTTGGCTAATTGAACTGTGGCTTTACTTTCCACACCAGCTATCCCTGTCACCTTGTGGCATAATGATCACAAGCAGTTCATTCACCCACTGGCTGACAATATTGATGCTTGTATTGTTGACAGTAAGAACCAGTATTTCTCAAAAAAAAAAAAAAAAAAAAAACACATAAATTTAACATACAAGGAGAGTATAGAAAGCATGTTTTCCTGTTTGCAGATTTAAATCTAAAACCAGTAGTTTACGATGCCTGAATTTAAGCATCAATCCTCTGTTATGGCTTGAGTTTTCTTAGATTGTTCAGATTTTTCAGGAATGGACAGCTGAAAACCTCTGCAAGAATTCCAAGTTTCAAAGAGCAACAGTCAGCACTTTCAGAAAAATATAACTTCACTGTGGCAACGTAGAAATGGAAGTAACCAGACACTCCAATCCATTTAAATGAAAAACTTACCCATGAAAATAATTTCAGCAAGTGCTAATTACGCTTCTCACAACGGTCTGGTTGAATGACATCTGTTTTTCTAACTACTCAAAAGCTGCATTCACTTTTAATTTCCTTTACACTTGAAAGTGTTACCAATATTCAGAGCCTGTTTGTTATTGTTTTTTAAATCAGTATAGCCATACTTGTTGAAGCCCAAATGCAAACACCAGTTGAACTGGGATAAAGTGGCCTCTTGCTGGGATCCTTTGTTCTGTTCCTTCATGAAGCAGATGGCTCAACCTGACAGCCACAAGGAAAATTGTCATTTTAACTGTTCCAATCACCAATTTTTAAGCACAGACAAGCTCTCAGCCAGTCAGCCATCAGCACAAACTGACATGGGTCCCCCCTGTATGATTGGCAGGTGCACGAACAGTTCCCCAGACGCCAACCTCATTCAATCTGACCTTTTCATTTTAAATGAAAACCACTTAAAAGCCTGCCCTGTTCTGACATACGTCTTTTTATGTCTTTCCCACTCTGTGCCAATATATTTGCTATTTGCTGGCCAAAGTTCCCAAACTAAAAAGTCTCATGTTATCTCCTCCACTGCCAGAGCCCTGACCCTCGGGGCTCTGGCCACCGCCAGAACCGAGGGAACCATCTGAGGTCTCCACATTCTCACACACTGGAAAATTGGACCCCTTACATACTCCCCTCAATTTGGAGTCCAAATCTGACTTAAAATTCAGCTCATATAAATCAGTAGCATCACACTCGAACACAGTCACATGGAGAGAAGGGCTCTTCTTTCTATCCTGGGACACTGACACACGCACAATATGGCCCTAACAGGTTTCTGTGTTTGCTTCTCAGGCTTTATATTTTAAAATTAAACTGCTTGATTCAAAGTTATCTAATAAAAAGATCACGCAAGACAACAAAAGCTGGAGACGTGTTTCCTCTGCTCTGCTGCCAGCAGCGGCACCTGCTCAGGGAATCACCACTACGAGCAGTCTGGCTGCTGCCTTTTGGGAGGCCAGATCCTGTGCTGGTGCAGAGCAGTGGCTGTGAATGGCAAGTCTCAGTCCTCAAGGAAGCACACACCCCTCATAGATAGTACTCGGCACGGGGCTGCTTCCAAATCCACCGCAACGCCATGTGTCACAATTAGCCATAATGGGAATTATCACTTCCGAGCTCCTGGTCCAGCCCTTGTCCTGGAGGAAGGTTGATGCCGGCCACAGCACAGACGATCAGCTCCAACAGGGAAAATGAGCTCCTATAAACTCCCTGGCAGCCTCTGTGTGCTGCAGGGCACAGAGCCTGGTGCTACAGCATTGCCCCATGGGAGTCACAAGGTCCTGCAGCAGCAACACAGGCTTCGGGACCAGGGGACACATTTGCATCTTTGCTGCCACACTTGATTTTCAGGTTTGTCCTGGGGTTCATTAAACGTGACTAAAACAAGAGGGAGAAAATGAGTTAGGAGAGCAGGGAGGAAAGGGAGGAAAGAACACTCCAGCTGTATACCAGCACAGAAGCAATAGGATCCTACTTGCACTGAAGGGATAGCATCCCACTCTCCCAGAGATTGCTGTATTATAGAAAATGATCATTTGGAGCAGAAGAGATTTAAACAGAGGCTGAGCAAGCTGCAAGACAGCCCTATCCATAACATCCCAGCACCCAGGAGTCACCCTGAGCTGGAACCACTGGGCCACGATGGATGGGAAACAACCCAAAAGCAGGATCAGCCACGTTGCACTCCTGTTATTTTAAATGCCCAAAGACAGAGGGGAAAAAAGGGTGGCTAAGTAACGAGAGGAATCAGCACATCTATGCCAGAAAGCCTGCGGGTCCCATGCTGGAGCAACCTTTCAGCAGCTCCCCATCACTGCCAGCAGTGCTGCCTGTGATTTACATGTCTGTAACTGACACCAGGATTGGATCCCATATTTTCAAGCAGAAACTACTGGCCTCATGCTGTTCACACTCCCTCGGTCTACTGAAATGGAAAATTTTCAAAACAGCCTCACTGATTTTTATTTTCACTTTTTTCTTTTCCCCCCACCCTTTGCTGTCTGACCAAGCCTGCTCAGAGAGACTCTGAGCAAGGGGGGGGGGCAGTTCCACTTTCTCACTCAAATGCAGCCCAGCTTCTTGACCAAACAAGGAGAATCAACTTTGTTTTCAAGTACTCATGCAGTATCAGAGCATCACAGAGCCTGGATTTCAAACAAAGGATAACATTTTGCAATCCAAAAAAACATGCCACTTTCCCACTCCCCAAGGAATGGGCATTCTCACCAGGCAGCACTGGCAGAATGCTGCCCTAACACAACACTCACATCTTAAGATGCTCCGTCAAGAAAACCAGAAGGACAGCGCCCAGGAGCACAGGAGAGCAGAGAAGTGCTGTGCCCCAAGGCACAGCAGCAGGAAGGTGCCTGGCTGTGCCCAGTCCCAGCCCAGGGTCTTCTGCAGCCCACCTTTAGGCTGAAATCTCCTAGGGCAGAGATGGCATTTTTGCGCATGTTTGCTCTGCCAAGTCTAAGGGGTTTACTATAAAGTTTTATTATAAAGGATAATGTTCCTTTAACCATTTTGGTTTTAAATGGCCAAAATTTGAAGGCAGAGGATACCTTCTCCCAGGCTTGCTCAGGTGCCACCACAATGGAACCCTTGGCACCATGGCAGGCCCTCTTACTGATGTCCTTAAGACCATTTGTAAGTGAAACTTTTAAAACTTAGAGACTACATGACCAGACAGTCTTTGTGTTCAAGGCTTAGATTTTATGCAGTTTTGGCCACATCATTTGAAAATAGCAACAAATAGCTGGCAGGCAACTGGAATCCACACTCCTGTGCCCACGTGGTCAGACTTGGTATTTTTGAAAGCATTATAATTCATGGAGATGTTTAAAAGAGCACAATCAACTAGGACCAGTAAATCTCTCTGGTTTACAAATGTTTGCCCCCTCCAAGCATTAGCCATCCTCTTTTACCTTTATATTCTAATAGCAAACCAATCCAGTTTCAGCCTTGGAACAAACACTTTCAGGTGGGATGAGCACGTATTAAAAACAGAAAAGTTTCTTGGGGTTGCTGCTCCTCTTTCGAAACAGCTGGATAAAGAGGGCAAGGAAGCATACTCCTTCAAGAAAAAAGGAAAAAGCCTGGATGGGGCAGAGAGGCCCAGGTAAACATGGACACATGGCAATAAGCCAGTAGAGTGCGAACCAGCCTCACCACTGACTGCGTTTCATGAACACATTTTTGTTTTCAACAAATGTTTTTACCATCACAAATAGAAAAATGGGAAAAAAACCAAGATTTTTTTCCTTTACAAAACAAGAACTGAGTTGCAAGCTGACATTTCCTCAGAAAGCTACATTTTAAGAACAGAGCCATCTTTTCCAAATATAGATAAAAAATTCTGGAGCAATTCTGACAAGCCCTAATAAATGCTCTTATTACATCTGAAAACTAGGAGGACCACAGATGCCTGTGTATGCATCCACCTTCTGAACAAGAAAGTACCATTACTTCCATCATAGATGGGGACTGAGACATTCAGAAAATACATCAAAAAGCTGGTTTAGTTCCTAAATTACCCCAACATCAGCTGGAAGTCAGACTCCTCATTGAATCTGGCCCTTATACAGGAGGAATAAAAGAGAAAAGAAGATTACGGGCAGTGTTTGAGGTTTTCCTCTATGTGATGGGGAAACTGGCCTGCTACCACAGAGCCAATCTGGGATGGGGAGGGACAAAGGCGAGGGTGCTGCCCCTTGCTTTGCAGTGGGATAACACACCATGCTGTCACCATCACAGAGAGCCACTGGACTTTCACCACAGACAAAGGTGTTGCCCCTCTTCTTCCCCAAAGGACACCTAAACACTACCACCACCATCCATAAGATGTGCAAATCTCAGCCTGACATTAATAACTAGAAAAAAACACGATTGAGAGGGTCTCCAGTTCACACAGCAGCAGGACAATGGGAAGGAAAGGCAATCCTAATGCCCCAGCTCAGAAGGACCATGCACATGCCATCCCACAGCATAGCTGCCAAATGCCCATCTATCTCAGCACAGTGACCTCGTAATCTGTCTGCAGGATGGCACACAGCTCCACGCACTTCCCCTGCACCCCCAAAGGTGACAGAGGTGAGGACAGCACATGGCTGCCTGGCACCTGGCCCTATACACACTCCCATCCTCCTGGCTTAGGCTCAAGCAAAGGGAAGGTGGCAGAGCCATCACCTTATACTAAGAGAACCAGAACACAGACTTCTGTGGGAATTCTGCAGATTATCCTCCTATCAAAGGAGCTTAATTAATTGCCTGTAAAAGGGGACTGTGATTTATCACATAACCTTCAGCACAGTAAGTGCAAATATTGTCACATCTTTCCTCTTCTTAAAAATAAAGGATAAAAAGGCTTTAGCCCCTCCATGCCATTGCACCTTGTTGACCTGAGGAGTATATACACTGGACTTGCACTGCATTTTCTGTATTATTTGCCTACAGCCCCAACAATGACTGTAAAATTGAACCCCTGGACCTGTATGATTTGGTTCACTTTCCCTGTTTCTCAGTGAAAATAAAGAGGCTTCTGGTTTGCAGAATGGCAAAGTTCGCAATTACACATCACTCAGCACCCTTACTGGATCTCACTGGTGCTCACAGGGAGAGATCATGCTTCTTACCACGTACCTGCCAGTTTCAGAGCACAAAGTTTTCTTGGCTACCAATTCTCTGTATTCCTCCAAGAGTTTGCCACATGATATCCTCCAACCATCAGAGCACTGTATTCCAGAAGAGCACATATCTATTTGTTTGAAACATTAGCTACTGTGTGTGAGTGCAACATCACACCAAAGGTACAAACCACTTGAGACCAAGAAAGGTCTCTCCAACCTTCTTCCGTCTCGCTGGTGTGATTCACAGGAGCACCTAACAGCATAACACCACCATCATACCTGTCCTCACCTACTCCTACCCTACGATACTAAGCTTGTCAGCAGGAATTTTGTCACCAGCCCTGAAGCCAGCACTTGTTATTGAGCCAAGTGTTTTTATTTTTCACTTGGTGATGGGGAAAAACAGAAGGGAACTGTAGAAGCTTTTAGAGACAAAGATCTCTCCAGGACTTGCCAGACAATATTTTCAAAAGACTGACTTGGCACAGCATCAAGGAAGTCAGCATCCAACATGCTAGCAAGACCAGCTCCATGCCAGCCATCAGCCACGCTCAAGGAGAGTTAGTGACTGCAGTCAGGAAGACAGACTAATACTGCACCTCTCAAATGGGGTACAGCCATGTGTTTGGTCACCACGCAAGAAGGAAACACAGAATTAAATGGGGGGGACCTCTTTGAGCAACTGCAACATCTTAGACATCAGTGGCCAAGCACAAGTCAGCACATGCCAAGACTGACCACGCAGCAGTGCGTGAGATATCACAGTTGGCCTTCAGCCTAGAAACAGGAGACACCCGTGGGTGGCTGCGTGGGAAGAGCTGGTAAGAGAAGACTATGTCCTATCAAGGCTGTGAATCTGCACGTTGCACACAGAGGCTCAAAGCAGCCTCAGATAAGCCATTTGCCCATAGCCACCATATATCTAGTTACAACCCCCAGAAACACAGCTGACTTGATCACCAGGTCTTTATCAGCATTCATAAAGACCAGAGAAGGTCAAGAAAGCCATCATTCAGGAACAGGGGACAAGCACAGCGAGCTCAATGGAAACTTGACAGGCCAAAAATGACTGCAGTCACGGAGGACCAGGGAGAACTCGCTTATATCGCCTTTTTTTTCTGAGGCTCTCAGAGGTGACAAAACCTCTGACCTTCGATTAAACCACGCTACTCTCACAAGAGGGGGTGGCTTAGGGGTTCAGGAACTCAATAAGAAACTATTTATCTCAAGGTCGTGGGTTCATACCCTCTTCAAGTTCTCTTTTCTTAGTCAATTAAAACAGAAGACTTGATCTGCATTAAAAAGCCCATTGCTAAGGGCACAGCCAGATACTGCCTCATCAAACAGGCAGATTAAGAAATTACAGCCCCATTGCTGCCCTTTGCACGTCCCACAGCAGAGCACAGAAACTTTGGGAACGCTCCCTGTGTGAAGTGAACAAGACTCACTTTTGTACCCAAGGTAGGAAAGCAAAAGGGGGGATTGCAGATGAGTGGGCACAGCTGCCATTACCAGTCTCCACAGTAGGTCAGGCACATCCATCTACGAAGAATTATGGGTGGAGCTGATCCTGCCCCAGCCTCTGAACCTAGTCCTGGGAGATTCCTGCCCATCACTGTACCATTCCTTCGACAAAAAGGATGTTCAGCCAGTCACTGCTGCCCAGACAACAATTCCTCCTACCCAGCTGATGCTCAGAGGCCTAAGCCCCATCACAACATAACGTTGGGAATAAACAGCAAATCCAGAGAAGTGCTTCTGTCTTTGCACCCACAGAGCAAACAGCAGTCACAGAGCTCCAGGCCCTGCTTCCACCGAGCCCAACCACTTTCAACTGGACACCTTTCAGCCCTCAACCCAGCAGTGACATTGGACAACCCTGCCCATTTGCACTGAAGGAGCACAAGGAACACAAACACTTGTATGGGCACTCAGGACCAGCTGAAGGGAGAAGACCCTCTGCCCTCCTTCTGCTGCAGGCCCAGTCCCAGTCATGGTAAAAATATGGCAGAGGCAGAGATTGAGCAAACAGAAAGGAGAGAGGACACCTTCCCCAAAGCAACACATGAATCAAAGTTAATGTGTATCTGAAACCAATTACTGATAGAAACCAAACTGTCTAGGAACTGGGGTTCCTGGTAGTGAGCCCACACAGAGTCAAAATCTTTTTCTGTTCTTGCTGGTTTTTAGCCCATAAAAAGTCAAGATAAAAACACGCTCCAGCACACAGGGTACACACACCTCTGTCACCTTTAATGGCTTTCCACTGAGAAAACACATCCTCCTACCCCAAATGCAATTATTAGGCTCATAAAAATTTTTATCACCCCATTCTTTTCCTAAACTTACCTTTTGGTCCAACATTAGACAAAGGATTCAAGCACAAACTCCTTGTGTAACAGGAGAGAGCTGCTGGCCCTTACGGGGCCCCTCCCATGCGTCATGGCCAGTGCAAAGTAACTTGGCAAAATGAAGGAGTTTGGAAACAAATAGGAAGCCCGCAGAGTTTCCTTCCATTCACCAAAGATGGTAATTATTTTGGAGAGGACTACATATCCTTTTGGCTTTTAATTAGTGGCAAACCAAGATACCGTTGATTCGTATGAGCAAGAAACTATGAGGGGCTACAGATCCACAACCAAGGAAAACGAATTTGTACCAGTCCTTCACCCCCAGAAAAACTTCTGATTGTCAAGCAGAGTTACCACAGGGATGGATAGCTTCTCCTGCAAGCTCCTCACTCAATTAAACTAATGCAGAAAAAAAGGCCAGGCAGCTGCAGCCGGCAGCACAGGGCAAACCGGATGCACGTACTTGATGCAATGAGGCGACCGCCGCAGGTTCACAGTGATGAGGGACAGAAGGAGCAGTCCACAGCCTCTGTCATCACAGGAGAACACCCAAGGCTTGTCCTTGAGATGCTGAATGGCAAGAACTGGCATGATCTGAGAGCTGAGGAGATTTCAGGAAATTTTAACTCAGAAGACAGAAGCGCACCCTGGTATACAGAGCTTCATGGAAACTACCATTGACTGAGGAAATACCTAAGGAAAGTCCTTTTTTTATTAATAATCCAGAACTATCCTACTGTTGCCCCCACTACTCCATTTAGCAGCCCTATAATTACGACTCTGTCTGAAAAATCAGGACAGCCACACAGCCAGAGCACAAAATAGAGGCCAGGAAAAACAAGTATGATCCTCAGTTTTTCTTGACAACTTCTTGAATCACAAACTGGAGACTCCAGAGACAACTCCAGAATAAACAGTCACTTCAGCAACACACAGCCACATAACGTGCTTGACCTCAGAGGAGTTAGAGCTTGCAACTAAATGTTCACATTCGGGAAAGAGAAGGAGGCAAGTAAAAGATGTAGGCCAACCAGGAGCATCATGACTTCTCACACAACCACCAAGAAGGTGGGCCCATCAGCACATGAACAAAGGTAGGCAGCAAGCAAAATCCACAGCTCCTTCCTTTAAACTAGATGTTAATAAAGTTCGAGTGTGTAAACATATTGTTAAATCCCATTCCCCCTCTAAAACTAAAGGAAGTTGTGTCTTTGATGTCAATGTAAGACCAGTCTGGCCCTTGCAGAGCAGCCTGAGGCAGTGGCAGCATCTGCCCTGCAGAGTTGAGCCCACACAGCCACCAATACATACAGCTCCAATGGGCTCTTTCAGTAGGTGTTACTGGAATCCTGGGCATCTCTCTAGCAAACTGCAATGATACTTAACTTCCTTATGGGCTCAGGAGGCTGCCAAACATCTGCTGGGATTAGCTGGTTCGTGTTTGTGAAGCACACACAAATGAGTAAGGAAGGGGCTGACCTATTTATGGATGTGAATGCTGGACCAAGACCCAAACCCACATACTGTATTTGCACATATGGTTGTATCTCCCCTGACAGATTTTACTGTTTTAGGATGGAGGCATGAGGTGTCACCTATAGCTTACAGCCTGCCTCTGGTCACTGCTGTCTTAGGTGAGTCATACTGCTCCCCTCCTCTGCTTTATCTCATCCAAATGCACAACTGATTTTTGCTAACAAGCTGGGCAAGTGCAGCTCTACCAGGAGCCCCCACATGGGGGTTTGCCCTTTGCAGGAGAAACCCACCTTCCCTCAAGCCTCCATCCCACTCTCTGGAGTCCCACCAGGGCTGCAGATCACACTCACAGCCCACGGATCTCCAGCAGGCTCCCAAACATCAAGCTGCAGCAGATCAGCCACCCAAATTCCTCGTGGCAAGGGACTTTGCATCAAGTTTCACATTTCCTTGGGTGAAGGCTTCGTGTGAGTACAGGATGAGAAATGAGACAGTGAGTATGCACAGCTCAGAAACCACAGTGATAAACAGCCATGAGGGAGATGAAGTCCCCAGGAAGGATGGGAAAGAGCCCAAGTAGGTTTCAGATCGAACTGTGCATGTTTGTTAAAGGGATTTTAGGTGGCAATGGTTTGTGGTGGCAGGGCTACAGGAGCTGTATGTTCCCATGACCCAGAATTGCTTTGCACAAAGTTGCAAGTCCTAAATATACAGATTTGCTCCGCCAGAAGCTACTGCTCCCCTTTCCTCCACAAACACACTTCAATACTTATCAGGTCTTCATCTTAGTCACGTTCTGCTAACAAACACTTTTTACATCCTTTTCATCTTCCCTCATCATCAGTCACTATGTCCCCAAGTCAATCATTCTGCTTTTCTCTTACCATTCTCCTCTTTATCTTCATCTCCCAGGGCAGGACTTTCTTAGACCTAGATGTCACTCCATGGGTGCAGCCTGTGCTCTCCACTTGAGTTCACACACACAGGCTGCCAGACTTACTACTCTCCTCTGGGTAGCAAAACAAGTGGCAGGCTCAGCCCAAGATGCAACCGGTAAAATTTAGAGATATGCACAACACAAAAAAATGTTGGCTATGCGAAATGGAAGCAAAATGAAGGATGGAAGGAGCCCAGGAGTATACCAGTGACATACCCAGAATTACTCATGTCTTTCATTAGACAAATAGGCCTTGTCTTTCTGGAGATCAAGAGCATCTGGAATCACTTTCATTACATATCAGGTAGAATTTGCACAACTAAAACATGCAAAAAATAGTCCCACTCTAGCAGGTGCATCTACCAAGAGAGTTGAAACTAAACCAGATGAGCCAATGTGTGACGTTCTAATAATATACACAGCTACCTTTGTACATCCAACTGCACCCATGGAAGTGGGCACATCCTTAATTCAGGTATGGATCAAATTACCTGAGATATAAGAAATTTACCCAGACCTGTTGCTTGCGACTCATGGCACTCCACCTTCAAGGGATGGGGAACAGCCGACACAGACAGACAACTGCCCTGAAGCCAATAAAGCGGGACTAGATTGCTTTTGCTTGGACTTCTTGCACATGACAGCATGACCCAAGAACTAAAACACCACCTCAGGTGTGCAGATGAATACAAACTGGAGGCTTGGGCTATGGCATTCAGGGAAGCAGTGTGGTGTGGATACGTGTACGACAGCCCGGCAAGTGGCCCAGAGAGGGTGGGGGCTGCCAGCACAGACGACCATTGCAACACACCAGAGCACATATCCTCTCTATCCCATCCCAGGGTAGAGTAACGCAAGCCAACCACCCAGCAGTGCCATGGTGCGGTGATGCCAACTCATCTGCCCTGCATGCTCAGAGACATTTGATACCTACCTGTAGAAACAGTGCCCACAACACACTGCCTGCAGGTTGTGTGTGCAGTGAGGGCATGGGAGCCAACTTCATCCAGAGTGACTTACAAATGAACACCCCATACAGGGATCCTATGTAGTAAGGCAATGAGCTCTGCTCTAGTAGCTCCTTCTCGCATGCTACAATGTAGTCCTCAAAAATTTCTTTTCCTAAACTAACTTCCCCAGCCTCCGCACACCCCAAATTCACAGCTCTCCCACACAACA
Source organism: Pachyramphus minor (assembly GCA_013397135.1). Classification (NCBI taxonomy): domain Eukaryota; kingdom Metazoa; phylum Chordata; class Aves; order Passeriformes; family Tyrannidae; genus Pachyramphus; species Pachyramphus minor. The sequence goes on along the minus strand of VYXB01000792.1, from coordinate 770,228 downwards.
GAGCAAAACACACTGTGCCAAGCTAGGAAGGAGGCGTGCAGGCATTCTGTGAGCTGCCATCCTTTCCCCCAGACACTTCGAGTACCTAGGTGAGCAGAGTGACTTGGAAAGACATGCTCATTTATATTGTTTTAAGTTCACCTCCTGCTCTGGCCTCAATCCCAAACCTTGGATGCAGAGGGAGACACTTAAAGAGGAATTACACTTCAAGTATCCCACAGTCATTCCTGCAGCGACGCAGAGATCAAAGGATCATTCCTTACTTCTAAAGTATGCTTCTACCCCACAGTTCATCACTTAATGCCACTGTTAAAAGCTTGCAAATGTCTGCACCACTCACAGTATGATCTCGTGCACTGTATGAGGCTGACTCTTCATTGCAGCAAGGCTACAGTCATTCTGCATGCTACAGCAGAAAAAAAGTCAGATGCTCCTTAGGTAACTTTAACCCTTCTGTTTTTCAGTTGTTCCCCATCTGTCTGCCTTGAGAGCAAATAAGAATTTGGGTACAGGACAGTGCTAAAACACTTGCTTATCTTCAGGCACACATGTAGCTGCAGAGTTCAGCTGGATTACTCATACACTTGAATTTCAAACTTACTATGCAGACGGTTCACCAAGACCTCCTTAAATGGCAAAGATGCAATGCCGTGTTTTCCAAGCTCAGTTCTGTGCATCCCAAAGAACTCAAAAAAAAAAAATGCATTCTCTGAAAAAGCACTGAAGTGGAACTGTTCTAGGGAAGGCATAATTCTCATTCTCCCAAAAAACAGCCTGCAGGATCAGAAGCGATAAAGAAGCACCACAGCTTTAAGAGAAGCCTAAACCACCCTAAAAAATGTCAGTCATACTGTACCTGGGAAAACAAGCCACTGAAGAAGTGTCGAGCAGATGATGTGAAGTCCCCATTACTTCTACTCCTTGAAATATGTTTTTATACATAAATACCACCTGGACCTTAACCATCTTTGTGGCTCATTTCTGGACCTGCTCACCACCACATTTCAGCTTCAACAGCGTTAAGCTGCTCTAGCTTCCAAATGCCAGAGGCAAAGACCAGATTTCACACTAACCAAGGCATTTCAATACCCATGCAAGATAAGTACAGCTCTTGCCCCCCAGTCAAGCATAATGATGATAACACATAAGAAGCAGGTACAAGTGGAAAAGATGGAGATGGACTGTGAAGACAGGCATTACTGCAATGAACAATTCAGCCTACTCTCCAGAGTTGAGTTGTAAGGATGCTAACTTCAGTCTGTTATTACAAACAATTATTTCTAACAACCTCTCTGCTTTATTATCAGTTACGACTGCAAACTTAAGAGAACAACTCTGATCTAAATGGTTTTTTTTCTCCATGATTGCAGCATTAGGGGTGATGTGAGACACTTCTCTCCAAGTCTCTGTGTCCCATCAGTAAATTAGTAATAATTTTCCTTCACCTTGGGAAGGCACTACAAAAATCACTCCCCCAACTTGCAAAGTGCTCCAATGAAAGATTAAAGTGCACTCAAGAAAAATACCAAGGAAATTAATAATTCTGCACTCCATCCCGAGTCTGAACAGTATGTGGTAAACAAGGCTTGGGGCCACACACTGCACAAAAAGAAAAGCAACTGAATAGCTGCTCATTATCACCTTCCACTCTGGACACAAAGAGTAGGTGCTCTGACAATCAATTGTCTGTATCATAATATCTGCTTGCAGGCGAGGCTGAAATTAAGGTTTCAACCACCTTCATTCTGCCATTTCATAGCTCTGGAGCACTTGGACTTCGTAACTTCAACACCATTCTTTTAACACAGTTCAGTGCATGCAATTAACTACAGGTCTGCCACGTGGCTGCCAAAACCACTACCCATTTTTCTAGGGAAATCCAGATTAAAGGCTTGTCTTGGCCACAGTAATAGCTTGATGTATCTCTCAAGATTTGCCCAAACCCATGCAAGGTAAATGAATTCTCTACCTCAAACAACTGACCTGTGTTAAATCCAAGCCAGCTGATGTCCTTCAGCGCTGAGCTTGAACAGGAACGTCACTGACACCCAGGCGAGTGAGGCACTGATGATGCAGCAGCTGGAGCTACAACCACTTATCAGCTGCTAATTCAATCATTCTCACAACCCCGCCGCTGCTGCCTGCACTGTCTGGGAGACTCCTTGCTTTCATTCAAGCTTGCCTCACTAAGTGGAGTAATTCAAATCTGTTAAAGTGAGGTAATAAACTACTGAAACAGAGAACTCCTTAGAGTAAGTGCACACAGCACACTGAAGATGAACATGCACATTACTGAGATAGGAACCACCTCAGCTGGAGTACAATGAACATAGCAACTGCAGCAGAACCGCCTGCAAGTCACCTGTAAAAACACCTCAACATTTCTGTTTCAAAAACACAAACCTCACCAACCTGAGTTCCATGCAGCCAGTCACATTGCTGAAAAAGCCCTACAGGAGATATCTTAAGTTTGCTCTGTTGTGTTTAAGGGAGGTTTGGAGCTTGACCACTTCTACCCCACCATGCAGTGCAACGCTACCTACCCTGTTGCATTCCATAAACCCTTCTTCAAGGCCTGTGGCACAACCTGTCAGCCTCCTCCACCCTACCTGCCTTTGCCCAGCTGTCTGGGCTGGTCCCACAATAAAGCATTTGGGTCCTGGTTCCTCAGGAACGTTCTGGCCACAATGCAATGCACAGGCTCTCCAGCTGAGGAAAGATCAGGAGCAGGGGGAGAAGAAGAGACAACTGCAGCTCCCCACAATGAGATCAGGAGCCCAAAAAAAAGAGGGGAGTCGAGGGGGAGTTACAAATTTATGCATAAACAAGACCTGACTGTGCAATACAGAGCTAACAGGACAGTTTACTAAATGTTAATTAAATCCTTAGCGCCTGTTACTCATCAGCTTATTTTTAAATTAAATAAGCAATAAATGCTTAAATGAACTTCTATTAAATTTCACCCAGTGAATGAAGTATGTAGGGCTTTTAATAGACATTAAACAGCATAGTTATGGCAAGTTAGTTAGTACTTTATTACCTAAAGATAATGGCCATATTTAATCTCAACTAACTATTCCACTGGCAGCACAATCATCCAGGACTTGGCGGAAGCTTGCCTGCCTTGAAGCATCACTGAGCAGAGGGAGCAGGGGGAGAAAGGCAGCCAAGTGCTGAATGGCACCTACTTAGAGGATGCTCATGTGCATAAACCCACTTAGGCACAAAACAGGATCTCTCCCAGACAGATCTGGAAAACCCAAAGAGGGCTGATGGGCTATCACACAGAAACAAAGCTGGCATAAGCCAGAGAACTTCAAGCACCCCAACTCCCCACAAACCCAACTAAGTAATTTATGGGTCTGCTGAGGAATCATTGTATTATGGGGTTCCCTTGTGGCATTAAGGGCAACAGAAAACATCCTAACAGCCTGCAACACTCAAAAGCTTATAACTGTGTCTAAGAAAAGGTTATCAGCAGCCCACAACTCCACCGATGTTTGTTTTCCTTCTCTGAGCATATTGTGATAGTTCGGGAGTGCTTCTGACTCACACGTGTGTCACTGTCACCCACAGATCCCAACAACAGACACTGACAGTCTAAAATGACAGAGACTTGCTGACAGTGACTTAAAAATTATCATTTTCATGCCAGCTCTTGCAGTTGCTCAGAACCTGATCGAAACCAGTTCTTGGAGATTAAATCAGAATCTCCACTGAGTTGTCTCTACCAATAACCTTACTTGCAATGATTAAGTGTGGGTAGTGGGTTTTGGTTTTTTTTTCACATTTGGACTGGAAACATCACCAGCCCTACCTGGCCAGCCATGGCCAGAAGCAGAATGAATGAAAAGAGCCAACCCTACACCCTGCTAAACTCCACTTCTTAAGCAGGCACAAGCTCTCAAAAGCTTTTACATTTTGTGGGGATTTTTTCTGGTCCCAACTTTTCAGTTTGATTTGTTGTTTTCTTTTCTCTGTTTGTTTCTCTTTTACAAAACAAAGAACTCCCTATAGAAAAAGAGGAAAACACAGAGCTCTTCAAACTTTTCTGATGCTCTCCTCCAGCATCCCAATGCACAGGTGGAAGCCAATCACAAGACCTTCCCTCCAATCCTTCCTCTGGAACCCTTGTTTGTAAAGTTATTTTGAGTTCTGTATTTTCCTACATACAACCCACGCTCTTTAAAGGTATTGTTCCTTGTGAATCTGTCCATCAGAGAACCCACATCCTTTGGTAAGTTATGGTTTCCATCTCCTTTGTTCTGGCTGCAGTTCCAGTAAGCTCTCTAGCTTTTAGCAGAATTACCCTGCTATGAGAGCGAGAGCAAAGGGAGATGATGAAGCCAGCAGGGTGAAAAGGCAGAGGATCGAAAGCAGACAGGAGCATCACTGTCTCACTCTATGTGCACAGAGCAAACACAGATGCTGAATCCCAGGCTTCTGGTGGGTCATATGGACTTGGTATTCATATTGCTTCCCTGAAGGCTTTTCCTCATCAAAAAAGAAACAATGTACCTAAAAAGCACAGAGGTACCTAAAGAATCATAGAATATCCTGAGTTGGAAGAGACCCACAAGGACCATCGAGTCCTACTCATGGCCAATGTATATTTCCTCATCATACTGAAGCCATCCTTAAAACCTCTTCATGCATGCACAGGGACTTTCCTCCACCTGAATGGATCACCAGGGATGCCACAGACCACACCAGAACCTGGACAACCAGCCAAAGGTGAAACTCTGAATGGTCTGGTGCCAGCTGGAGCTGAGGGTACAAGTGCTGCTCAGAGTCATATCAGAGACAGAAAAGTTATTTTATTAGGAGGAAGGCAGAGCTGTGTGTGTCAGGCTTTCAGAGACTTGACAAGCAACAAAATGCCACTGAGAATGTATTGTTCACACAACCATGATGGGCAAAGGAATAGAGAAACCACTGTAGGCACCCTGAGGGTATATGTTTCCACAGACACACAGAAACTGTCTTCTTGGAACAATTTGTCATCCACCCAAGCTACTGCTTTTCTCTAGCTACAGTCAGCAAGAGATGCTTCATGGAAACCTACATGAAACAATCTCTTCTTCCCAAATAGATGTTTATGATACAATGGGCAGTACCATTAGCTGGTATAATTCTGAATGTAGCTGACATTCATACAATCATCCAATCTCCTATCCACACTTGGCTAAATTCTTTTTCTCAGCAACATCCCGCATGATAAATGCCACCATTTAGATACACTGAAAAGCACTTAATTTTCTTAGCCACTTTCATCTTGTTTTGGATTTGTACAAAGAAACAGACACTCCTATTCCACAGCACTGTTTCTGGGACACCTTTTTAACATATGTCCACTTAATAGGAGCAATCCCATACTGCTGGTCAAACTCCCTCAGGTTTTCCAGCTCCCCGCCATTCTTATTATCGCTCTCCAAAACTGCATACACAAAATTTCACTGATCATAAGAACATTACTTAAGTTTTACAGTCACACATTATACAGGTAGGACATAAGCAGTGATTTTAACAAGGCAACATCCAGGCTTCAAAAGTAAGTAGTGTCTCCACTCTGACCATGAACCCCCAGACTATAATTCTTACTATGAGTTATAATTAAAAATAAATACTGATGATCATATCATATTATACATGTAAAAGCACTTCAGCTCCACTGATATAGCAGCCAGCACTACCACGTGCCTTGCAAAACTCACTCCAGTTCTGGAGCTTCACCCCTGAATATTCTAGAGAAACAAGTGCTTTGGCAAGGGTTACACACCTGAATCTGCTATTACATTATCTGAAAGCTTGCATTACATTGCACCGGTTCCCCATTCTGCCCATTACCTCACTAACACTGCACAGGTGTTAGTCAGAGCGATGCAACTTTGAAGTTGAATGTGCTCTGCAAATTTCCATGAGACAAGATAGCTAAACTAAGCATAATTGCCAGGCTACGGGACCTGAAAATTCCTTCTGGCCTTCCAGTGTAAAGCCAGGCTTTGGCCAGTTCGTCCTGGTATCAAGACAGCACATGACAGACAACATCACTCAATACTTTTATGCCCTAAGCTGGATGACTGCTCCACCAACCAGGAACAAGGGACAGGACTCACAGAGTGGGAACCCACACCGAGACAGGCATGCTCACCAGCATCCTGCCCTGACATCCAGGCTGATCTCCAAACATGCTCCAAAGGTGAAAAATCCATCTTGTGCAAGAGGAATCAGAGTTTGTCGCCCAGCTCTGTACCAGCATCTCTGCCCAGCCAGTACCGACCACACCAAGTGAGCAGGGCTTGCAAGACAGAGACATCCTGCACCAGGAGAAAAGCAGTATCTCTCACCAACCTGGGCACCACAGGGACTGTACAGCTGCAATTCATAGCAGCTTGGGGCTGTACCTACAGACGCTTCAATAAGACACAGTTTTAGCTTCATTTTCCTAGACACATCCTCCATTTCCACCCAGGAGTTTACCCAGGTAACACACAAGGGCTGCGCACCATTGCGTGCACAACTGTTGGCAACACAGGACACACAGAGCCAATGTGCCCATGGCCACAAAATACACATGGTGGGACTGACTTTTGGGAAGCGACTCTCCTGCTAAGAGGTGCCCAAAAAGACTATGGTGACCTTCAGCAACACAGGCTGACAACACCTGCTCCAAACAAACCGTCTAACTACAGGGCAGGGAAAGGATCAGAAGACATCTGACAACAGGAAAGCCCCTAGCACCATTACTGATAGCAACTGAGTGCTGCCACTATCCCAGACCCAGGTGTTCCTGATATGGCAGTTTTTCTTAACAACCTACACAAGCTGACTCGGGCGGAAAGAAAACCTGAATACAACATTTACAGAAAAACCACCTGTGAAACAAGGGGCAACAGGCCTGAAGGGCCCATTAGCAGCACCAGCATCATAAAGTTACAGGCAGGATTAGACACAGAGCTAAGAGCTTTGTGACAGGTGGCTCAATGGCTACCACCCACACCACCACCTGTAGCCCATCCCACAGGGAAAAACCCTCCAACAAAGGCTAAACAAGTGAATAGGGGAATAACAGAGCTAATAAATTCAGGAGCAATAGGAAGAAAGGTCATGGGGTGGGCAGGGGGAGACAGAGAAGGCCAACAGAGAGAAGTTATCAACAGTAAATCTTTATCCACAGATGTACGTATTTCCCAAGGGAAATCCCAGAATATTATTTAGCCTTGTGTGGGCCAGTCCTGGTGCAGCAAGGGTAGGGATAATTAGAAAGTCCCTCCCATCCCCAAACTGTGCTGGTGCACAGCAGGCTGGGCTACACACAGGACAGGGGCCAACATTTTTCAGCATGAACACAGCCACATTATTAACATAGAGACGAAACGTTGTGTCCTATTCCCCAGCTCTGCATGTTCCCATACCTTCCTAATAGCCCATATCAGCAATTATTTGGTAAACCAGCACCTGCTGTATAACAGGGCTCCAGGGATTTCCCACTGTCTCAGATCAAGCCCCAGAAATCACTCCTGGAATGAGTGAGCACAAACTCTATAAGCAAATGAGTACATGAAAGCAAAGAAATCCTCAAATCTAGAGTGTTTCCACAGACTTGAATTCTGCTTAAGTTGACACTTCCACGTGAGATCTTGCATTTTGCATTAGGTCAAAACCACTTTGTTCAGAGGGACTGAGGTGCTTTGGATGTGCAGGAAGACATATGAGCAAGCTCCTAAAACTTCCGTGTATCAACTGCCTACAAAACAGAAAGAAAACAAACAGGAAACTAACCAAACAACCACACAACTCGGCCAAAAAGCCAACTCCCACAGGTATAGAGAAAACAAACAAACAAAAACTAACAAAACAAAGCGGGAGACTCCAACTCTCGTCTGTTTCACAAGCAGAGCCAAGCTGCACCTCGAGGTACAGTAGCCAGAGCAATTACAGCAGGAGTTCTCCATCAACGCCTCCTCGGGAGCGCTGCCTGCTTCCCAAGCACAGCCCCGGGGCGCGGGGAGTGCTCCTGAACAACGTCAGGCAGGGGCAAGGTTAGCCTGTTCAGAATGGGACGGCAAGAAAAGGGGAAGGGAAAAAAACCCGTATATATTAAAAAAAAAAAAAAAGAAAAAGAAAAAAAGCCCTGCGTGACGTCAGGGTGTGGGAAACTTTTCCGTCCTCACCTGGTGGGGAAGGCTGAGCCTCTCCCGGCGTATTAAAAGCCGCCGGGGCTTTACTCAACTAGTTGCTTACTACGAGCTCCGGCCGCGGGGCGGGGCGGCGGCCCCTGCCCGGGCCAGGTGCCCCTGCGGCCGGCGGCACCGAGCCCGCCCGCCCGGGGGGACCCCGGCCCGCC
>VYXB01000792.1:609645-761178 GCA_013397135.1 Pachyramphus minor | reverse complement strand
CAGCTCCTGGTACCCGGCGGGGGGAAAAACGGGGCTGGAGGCGGCCCCGACCCTGTGAGCATCACCTTCCTGCCCTGCATCCCGGGGCCGGGGGAGCGTTAGGCCCAGAAATGCATCCTGTGCCTTGCAGGATCCAACTTTCCACGGGGAAGTTTTGTTCAGGGTTCCTGTGATTTTTTTGGGTGCTTCTCCAACCAACTTTTTCTCTGTTCTTCCACAGCTGGGGCGAAGGAAAAGGTGAGGGGAGGTAAAAGGTGCTGGGAGTTCCAAAGGAGCTGCCTGCTGAGAGATTCAGAACAAAACCTTTCGAGAATATTAAGGAGAGGGGGAAGGGAAATTATTTTCTGATTGCATTCTGTTTGATTGTTTTGTGGCTATTTGTAAGGACAGCAATTAAAATAATGGGGATTTTTAGTGTGATTCTTTTTATAATGGAATGTCACCCCTTATGTAGCTGTTTGGTATCTGCATCTACCCTGAAGAGAAGGGAAAGACAGAAGGGTTACATTGTGTTCGGGCTGTGGAGGGGAGCGCTGCCAAGCCTTACTCATTTGGAAAGAGATTTCTGGATGAGTTTTTAGGCACTTTAAATGTATTTCATTTTTACAATAAAGGGCTCTGCTGTTTGCTTTCAGAAGGTGTTTTCAAACTTATCCCATTACCAGCTTTAAAGTCCACAGACAGTCCTTGACAGCCCCAGGAGGGCAAGTCTGCACATAAGGACCCAAAAAAGGACAATAAGTGCCTAAAAGACTTAAGAAGGTGGAGTAGAGAATTGTGATTCAGCCTCTCTTCACCTTCCCTGGCTGCCATAGTCAATGTGCTTCCAGATCAGAAACCCCAGGAGATATGACCGTGCCCAGACAGGCACCCCTTCTCTGGCAGGCCCCACAGAAGGGGAAGCATGGTATATGCCAAATTGAGTCCTCAGTGCACACCCCTGTCTGCAGTTGATTTGGTGTCCTGTGCTGGCCCCTGTGTACCAGGGGTGCTAAATTCCCCCCAGGAACAGAGAGGGCTGCTGGGGCCTGATGCTTAGAAGCACTGCAGCTAAATCTGCATGAGCCTGTCAGTCACGACCACAGGTGTCTTCTAAGCATTAGGACTATGACTAGAAATACCCAAGCCTTGTCCTAGCCACCTACCCTGTGTTTAAACCCTGCTGAGATCCAAAACCAAAGCCGAACAGCGCATGAGTCACCAGGGCCCTGTGCTGTAGGTGTACCTAGAGTGCCAGCAGTGCTCTGTGAACGTGGCCTGTTGTGAAAGACACAGGCACAGCTGCTTTCTAGAGCACCAGTGGATGAGACTGTAGAACCAGCTCAAGCTGAGCAGCCAAAGCCTTCACCCAAGGCCCTGTAAACCTGAGTTCAGTTCCCTCCCTGCGGGGTTCACCTCTCTCCTTCCGTCTGAGCTCTTTGACCACTGGGCTGCAAGGTCATGCTCCTGCATTGCCCTCCAAGGACAACTCATGATAGGATTTTCTGCCATCGGGAGCAGGTGGTCATCACCAGGGACTGCCTGGCACTCATGTCCGTCAACCTCAGCATGGTGAGGCTCTCAATGGAGCCCAGATTTGTAATGCTCTTGATAAGCAGATACACACAGGAACTGTTGCCTGAATTTTTTTTCTCTGAGCTTTCTTGCAGATCTGCAACAGCCCTAGTGTTGTGTCAATTGGTATCTAGGGGAAGCATCTGAACACTAAAAAAAACATTTGGCCCAAGATAAGAGACAAGTGTTCTCCATTTAGTATTTCAGAGAAAACCAGTGGTCAAGTATTTTCCCTGTCCCATATCCAACAATTATTGCTTCTTTATCCATCAAGCTTATGCAATTTTCCAGTCCTGTTAGCAGAAGATAAAATACTTTGCCCATCCATAGCAGCCTCCTCTGAACGATCCCACAAGTTTTAAGCCTTGAGCCTCCAAAGTGTAAGATAGTAACTACTACTACCTCTATTTTGCAGGTAGATGAACTGTGACTAATCCTCAGCAGCTCAGAAGCAGAAGTTTGATTTGCAGCCCATTACCCTTGTAATGTGCTGCCCAGAATGGTCACTGCCTTGTCAAACAAAGCATGAATTTTTTTATTTTTTTTTTCAGTTTCCTATCATGACCAACATCATACACTTTGGAAATGAAAGTAGAAAATTCAAGGTGAGCCTGGCTGTGAAAATCTGTTCTTTGCCTGGAAAGAATCAAAAATACTGGCAAACATACAATCATTCCTTTGGTAATATCTACCGCACCCTGCACCATAGCAGCAAAATGAATTAAACAGCAAAAGAATGAAATGCCTGACATTGCATAGGCCACTCAGGAGGCACGAATACAGGAGTCAGCCTGGGCCAGTATTAAGTCAAGGAAATTAAGTTTTTTAGTGGTTAAGGTGCACGACTAGGAGATTGGAAACCTGGCTTCTGCTCCTACTTTCCCTCTGTTGTGTGACTTTAGACCAGTTGATTCACTTCCCTGTGTCTGGAGGAGCCTTATAAACACACAGCACAAGGGTTAGAGCAGAGAATGACACACCTCCCATCAGACTGTGTTCTGTATAAAGTTTCCAGAAGTCAGCAGGTGAAACCTTGCTTTTCAGAATTTGGGGTCTCTTCAGTGAGATTTCAGATGCAAAAATCACAAAAAAAAACCTAGGATGGGAAGAGCCCTTGGGAAGCCATACGAATTCCCTCTTTCAGGCCATAAAGCAGGAGCAACACTGCCTAAACCATACCTGACAGAGGTTCACCTACCTTGCTCTGGAGGATCCATTCCAGAGCTTCACAGTTAGATAAATTACCTTTATCTCTAACCCAAGTCACTTTTGCTGCAATTCAGCTCCTAATCAGATGGAGTTGCGGGGATCTGACGTATTCCCTCACAAGCAACTATTTCAGAACAACAGGAAAGTCGCCCACCTGGTGAACTAATTCTTCTGTGGGTAAAAGCCAGAGAGGCTGGAAAACACACTAAGCATGTGTTTTTGGGAGAGCTGCCACCTAATTTTCAGACAAAGATTAGATGCAATTAGCCTTAGATCAACTGGAGACAACTCTGCCCCAAACCACAGCACTTTTTACCCACCTTGCCAGGAGGACGCCTGTTGCCACCAAGGCACACTTGACCCTTCGATTTCCAAAGGGTATTCTTGGAAGCATATGCAAACTCTGAGCTCACAGCAGTAGGATTCCTGTGGCACTGGGGAAGGAATGAGGAAACACCAGCATGGATACTAGGCAGACAGGAGAGAAAGGACTCAACCTGCGAGTCTGAATTAATTTCCAACCCGGGTGCATGTTTCTGATTGAGAGATACACACGTGCGTGCTGCCTGGTGGAAGGAATCTAGGAACAGCAGTGGGCCAAGATTTGTCATTCCCCACTTTGCAGGTATGTTTGCACTCACACAGGAATGCAAGACACAGTACTGGACAGGCATTACTGAATCACAGATCATTGGCAGCAACCGAGTCTGGGCCAGAACCCTAAGGGAATCTTCACTGATGAGAAATACAGTTTCCAACAACCTCCCCAGCTGTCTGTGAGTGTATCAGAGATAGCGACCACCATCAAACCCTGCATCTCTGTGCACATCTTTGAGTTTCAAGTGGTTCACAAGATGCTCAGTTTTGCCTGGGAATCAGTCCTGTCTAATTCCTTATCATTTTACTGTTGGCCACGGTGAGTTTGAGGTACTTCAGGAGTGTATAAACCTCCCTGCACCCATTTCAGGGTCTGCTCCTTGCCCTGCTCTGTCCACTGTCCATGCCATAGCTGCCTGCGCCACGGGAATGGTAAAGCTTTGTAACACTGCAAAATCCCAATGCTGAGAAGTACAGTTGAGCAATGTGCCAGTGTAGCATACTTCATTTTAAGGACATGCTTAAATCCAATTTGAGCCCAGAGAGATTTTAGCTTAGGTTTAAGCTTTCCATTGAACAGGGTGGATTTAAGGATTGAAGTGTTTTGCTAGACTGCATCTCTGGTTAATGAGGAAGGAGAGTTGCTAGTGCCTAGAAGAAAGAACTGCCTGAAGCTCTTTGGCCACAGGCAAACCATTACTAGCACTACCCCATATCTCTAATAATTTTTGATGAAATTAGCACAAAGAATTGGTAAAGAAGTTGATAATTTCCTTAATGATCCTCACTCTGGGTCTCAGCTTAGTGGGGAGAAAAAAGCAACCTCATAGTATCTCATCAGAATGATCCGATATAATTAAAGCAGAAGCCACAAGACTTTGTATTTTACACCATCTGGTATCTTGCACAGTGTCTCACTAATGGTGAATGTCTCATGTCCAGATTTTAGCACTGAAATCAAGAGTGCTTTGCTTTATAGGAAGGGAATAAGTTAAATTCTTTATGGAGCCTACACTGAGTAAACAAAGTACCCCAGTCTTAAAAGAAATGTTTGTGGTAACAAATATTTTGGGGGACATTTTCACATAGGCTTTGACCTCCCTGTTGAGAATCAAAGTGAAAATATTGAATGTACTAAGCAGATGTCTTCTCCTAGTGACAGCAAGACGAGCAGAGACAGCTGGTTAGAAGAGCAACAACAACAAAAACACATCATCATTCCTGCTTTGGCTCCAAAAAATCTTGGACTTATTGTCATGAAAGAAAGCTATGTATGTAAGAAGCCAAGAAAGAGACAAATATTATTGAATCTGGTAGCATTTTAATGAATATGCTAGAAATAACTTAAGTGGGAAGAAAAACTGGATGTGCTCCATTGTTTATTAAAAGAATGACTCCTCTTATTTCGACAGGGACCTATAGCCTATATAGTCATTAACACATTTACAAGATGTATATTTTAAATATATTGCTTCACTCATCAATCTTGTGAGCTCTTCTTCTAAAGTAAATAGAGTTATAGCACGTAGAAATGTATACAACCACCTAAATATAATTTCTGCAAGCTAGAAATGCCAACTGTGGATTTGACCTGTAACTCCTTCAGTCAGGGAGCATGGGTGTAGTACATCTAGAGAGATATGAAATATTAGGAAGGGAGAAGACAAGAAAACTAGATTCCATCTGGTGAAATATAGGAGAAATAACTCACAAATAAAAATTAAAACACAAACAGACAAAAAAGCCCAAACCAAAAACAAAAAACCAACCAATCAAATCAAATAAAATAAAATAACCCACCAAAATTAAAATATGAAGAGCTATTCTGGATGAAAATCAGTCTAAACTGCGGTGAACAACAGATCCAAAAAGCGTTTTTTGAAAAGGCTGCAAAATAAGCCAACGACCTTCTGACCTCCCTGTTCAGAGGTAGCACACTCTGTCTTGATGGTTTTCATCTGAACAAAACTTCTCTGGTTGGCCCCCTGGACATTTCCAGTTTCCTTTTTGATCTTTGGGCAGACTTGAGGGAAGAACAGGATTGATGAGAAGAGTTTGAGAAGAGTCTGAGAAGCTGTGCAGTTTGGGTAATGCCAAAGACAAAGAACTTAAGGTGGATGTCCCCGGAGGTCTGGGTAGCCCAAATACCACGGTGCCTTAAGATAGTGCCTTATGCAACAGCAAAGCTCTGGATTTGCTGGCTTAGGAGGTGTCTTCCACAGAGTGCTTCAAAACACCTAGCTGACTCCTACAGAGGTCCTAAATGGCATAAAGCCTTGAAGAAGCAAGAGTTTAAGTTGGTTTATACCAAAGAATTATATATATATAAAGAAAATAATGTGAAGAAAACACTTTATTTTGGAAAATTACTGCCTTGAGATTTGAGAGGTGTGACCAATCTGACAGACCAGCTTGTAAACAGAAGACAATGTAGTCAAAATGAGAGGACCTGGCTGCTAAGTCTTTAGTTCTTGGGTGCCAGCTACATGATTAGGTAGTCATTTTCCAAAGTAAATAGTTTTCTTTACATCATTTTCTTTGTAGGAAACCAGGGTTAAGTATGCCACTCTGCAACAGAGCAGATGTGGGACTTTGGGAAAGTTGCACATTGAGCTGAGCTGGAAACAGCTTCCAACATTTGCCAATATCTTGGAGAGTCTGGAAGCTTTCCCATCTCTACTGTGACAAAAACAGGACTTCTCAACATTTTTCTGCCTTGTATTAAAGGACAAAAAGCATGCAACGAAAAACAAATCACAGTGCCAGAACTGAGGATCAGGGCACTGTTTTGCCTGTTTTAATTCCCCATCTTGCCAGTCTCAGGTCCAAGACCTGGACCTGAAGTCTCCCAGCCAGCCCAGGAATGACCTTGTCATGATGAAGGACCATTTTCGCCAGAAATTCCATGCTGATTCCAAGAAAACATTTCCTAGAGTATCTTGCTAAAATGGATACACTCCCACACACACAACATGAAAGGAATCATGTCTGACAAATAAACATTTCCTAATGGGAAACATTTGTCCAATATGTTCCTCCCCAGTGACTCTGGAGCTTTGTGCCTCAGTGCACCATCTGTAAAAGGAGACAGCAGCCCTTCCCAGCATCTGGGAGATCACACTCAGGTATTAAAGTGATGAACTCACTAGCTCCATTAGTTACCTTCAGAACTCTGTCTACCTTATAGCACGTAAGTACAGACTGACTCAATAATTTGTATAGACCCATTTCAACCCATCTGTTTGACCTCAACCATAAACATCTCTGCCCAAAGGCTGCTTCATCTGATCCATTCCTCGGTGGGACACAGACAATGCAGGGCACCCCACCATCCCTGGGCTCAGCTGTCCCTGCATGCACATTTCCTCACACCATCAAAAATTTGGATCACCAAGGAGGCAGCCCAGCTCTGCTGCCAGTGAGGTGACAGATCCCTGGCACTGGAGATGGGCTCAAACTGCTTATGAGCTGCTTGCGGCTGGAGAGGAATGTCTGCAGAGAGCTAAACCAGATTGCTCAGAGATCTCTTCCAAATTGCTTGTCTCTAATCTAGTGGGCAATTGGAGAGTAAATATGCGCTGGAAGCACCATCTTTTCTTCCCTTCCCTTCAGTGTAATAACCTGAGAACACTGAGTTTGTGCTCAACTATTACAAGATGGCAGCTCTGGAGAAACCTTAGGATCTCATTGGTGTCTTGGCAAATCCATAAGATGTCAGACCAAGCTAGGTGTACTCTGTCCCTTCTTTCAGGACATGGCTACTTCAATTACCTGTTTGATGGTACAGACCCACCACAGCCACCACAGCTCCAGGAGGCTGGTACTGCTCTTGTCAAGAGCTGGTAATCCAGTCTGAGCATGTGAGCTTGAAGAAATACACTTAAAAATATCTGATCTGCACAGAGCTTTTAGAAAGGGTCAAATGGTTTCAAAATTTCTGGAAAGCCGACATTTTGGTGTCACCCATATTTCTCAGGCCCACACCTACTACAGGGAAAAAAATTCAGTTGGTATTTGCTTTATCCTGCCTACATTTCAGCCATATTATTCCAGCATTGGCAGAACTTCTGGAGGCCCATCTCGTGTTCAGCACCTCACCCTTCCCAAACATGGATTGAAATGCCACTTTTCTCCACTATTAAATCAAAAGCTGGCTACACCCATGTGTCAGCTGTTTACAACCCTCTGTTTCCTCCCTTTGGGCAGCTGATCAGGGATACTGAGCTATATCCTTTAACTATTTGTTTTATTTAGCATTACAGAGCAGGAGGGTTTAAGGCAACAAGCAACCTAAGAATATAACCGTCCCCACCCTATCTTATTACCCAGATATCAGCTTGTGTCTTGTGGAAACACAGCAGCTCAACTGTTTGAATGTCCACGACTTCATCTGGGCTGTCTCCTGCTCTGCCTTTGTCCTAAGCAGAATGGTTCCAGCACCTTCCAGTTAAGATCTTTCACTCATTCTTTACATTCAGGTAGGAACAACAATCCACTTTGCCTTGCTTTATCCACTTCAATGTTGCTCCAAAGATTCTAAAATGAGGTGGCCAGGCTGCACACATGGAAGGAAGGCACTGATGGGGAAGCTGAATGTCACCAGGAAGCATTTGAAAGCACCCAGACTCTGTCATAAGCACCCAAAGCCTTGGCTGATGCTGTTGGTGTTGGACACCAACTGCAAGCTCTGCACAAGGTCCTGTGACTGGTTCACACCCCACATCAAACCTCACCCCAGGATGAGACAGTCAGGCAAATGAGAAAATTGGGCCCTGGCCCCTTCCTGGGATTAGGTCATTAGAATGGGTAAATATTTTCCTAGATAGAGAGCTGAGATAAAGGACTCCTAATGTCTGAAATAGAGTTTGAACAAGACTCAAGAGAACTATCCCTACCTTGTAGTTCTTTTACAATGTGCTTTTACCACATGAATGCCTTTTCCCCCAAAATACCTAGGAAATTAAATGGGAACTTGTTAATAGCTAAAGATGAAGATGTGGATCTCACAGAATAAATCTCTCACTGAATAGAAAGAATGGACTAAGTACTGCAGCTCAGTTTTAGTCCACAGCCAAACTGTTCACCAGTAAATATATAGAATGGATTTAGTAAAAGGTATCAAAGTTTACACCCAGAGGATATTACAGCTCTACACCACTCAGTGTAATGTTTACTGAGAAGCAGAGAAAAGTGAGTGGTAGAGGCAGAGCCCCAGAGATTGGCTTAGTGAAGTCTCTTTAATAACAGCCTGTTTCTGCACAGAAAAATTACTGTGATTTTTTTTTAAATGAAAATCAGTGCTATAGGAAATAGTGATTACTCATTCCCTATTCCTTTTCTCTGCATTATTCATGATTTTGCGACCTCTTCTCTATCCTCTCCCGTGGTGTTCCAATCTCACCCTGAGTTTTCTCAGGGTTTGGGAATTTTTGTATCAGATAAACTGGCTTATAAGGTAGTCTTTGAGGAACAAGTCTGACATAAATCTCACATAATATCCAAGAATGTTCTCCGGTATTTGACCTCTTTGTGGATGAAACAATACTCTCCAGACACAATAACCCTGGTGTTTCAAAGTTGTAACCAGCACCTGTGGAGTTCTCAAACAAACGGGCTTAGGGTTCCTTGGTGCGCTCTTCCTCACTGCTCCCACGTTTGATTGCTTTGTAATTACACTTGTAAAACCTGTGAGGGGATTACACGTGGGTGAAAAAAATAATTTAAAAAGTCACATTTCAGAATAGGAGGGGATTTATGGGAGCTGCAAGACAAAGAAAAACCCACCTTTCTTTCTTTCTTCATTGTTGTCTTTGGAAGGCAGCCACTGAAGTTTCCTTGTCAGTATTACAGGGATTTGTAAATAGAACAAAGAGCTTCCTCACACCAAGGAGCATTATATAACCCCAGCGCCGTCACCGTGTGTCTTCACAGGCAGTTCCCTTGAACTTTGCATCTCGCTCCTCCTGAGAACAGTCCTGCATGCCAGCTTGAACAGATGTGGTTTCCTTTAGGAAAGGTTTTCTGTTAGGGTCATTCTGACTTCCCTTTCAGAGCTTTCCAGCCTCATGTGCTCTTTGCTCAAGGGATTACTGTGGTGGACACTAACTCCATGCGCTACTGTTATGCTTCTCCTCACCTGCTGGCTAAGCTGAATGAGTGCCCAAAATCTCTGTTCCACAGAAAAATCTGACATTTCATGTTTTCCTGAATCAAACCGGAAAGTTGCAATTTCCTGTGAACCCAAATTCTGAGAATTTCAGAAAGAGCAAAATGGCCTCAGTACAGCCTTTTGTTTGGGTGTTACCTACAGGTTTTTATGAGACTTTAACTAGTGTGAAACACGTCATGTTCCAAGTGATCCCAAATGTAACCAGGCAGCAGCCACTGCTCCCAAAGACACCTAGGGAGCCGTGGGGTCTGACAAGGGTGCTTTGCCAGAGAGATGTGACACAAAGCCAGATGCGGTTTTGTCTCACCCCATGTATTTATTCCAGGATTGTCACTGCTTCAATTCCACCAGTGCACTTACATACTTCAAGTTTACGAGTATTTTAATTCTTATTTTCCAGCCTTGTTGAAAGCAAAGGATTTTATTATATCTCACTGAGGATATAACTCAATAGCTTGTACAACCCCAGCACGTTTCCAATATATCTAGTGCATATTCAGTGACACTAATTTAAAAGAGTACAGCTTTAAGAAGTTTTAACTAAATCCGGGCACAAGGCTGTGCAGACCCTCTAAGTATCGATAGAGCTGGTTTTTCAGCTTTAGTTGGTTAGAAGAGTTTTTAAAATGAACAAGGATAAGACATTCTACAGATAATGTAGCTCATCAAATGCAAGAGTTGACACTGATTGAACTAAGGTGGTATAAGCTTGTGTGAAGGCAGCTTTGAAGCTGCAACAACATAGTGGGAAAAGCAGCCTGTGAGCAAGTGAGAAAAACCAAACAATGAAAACAATGGAGGAGAGGCTGCTGCTACCTGGCCTTCAAGCAAAAGGCAGCTTAAAAAAAAAAGAAGAGAGATGGAGGAAGGAACAGAAGTGTACCTCAAGACCAAAGTTTCATCAGTCCCAAAATCAGTGTAACTCCCACATTGCAACAGTTTGCAGGTCCAATAGACACAAAGCTGTTCCTTCACCCGAAAGCTAAACATAAAAGTCACGGAAACCTATCATGCCAATTTTGTGGCTGCTTTCCGGAGTAGAATCTCTTTAAATGTCAATGTTTCCTTTGTTCTGTGCACCCTTTATAATGAGTCTATCATCTGTTTGGTAAAAGATCCAATGAAATATGTAATAAGGTTATCTCACCATCTCTGTCTATTGTAAAGCCATATCTCCTCTTCCACTCATTAATTATTGTCTTCCATTTCCTGTGTCAGATCTGAATCAGAAAATAGGGACTCAAGACTTACCAGCTTAGCAACTTACCATATATCAGCTCAGCTGTGGTAACTCTCCATGAACTCCCTCTTAGCCCGTAATAAACAAAGCCAGTGTGACTTTGTTGTACAGAGGCCTGCAGTCGATGCAATTTGGCTTAACCTCCTTTTATTGCCAGCTAAGCTGACAGTGATAGTGACCATGGCTCTGCTGACATTCAGTCCTCATATTACAAGATTTGCCTTTAAATATTGTGAGCAGAGCTCTACCAATATAACTATCTGGAAAGCTACAATGATTTATGTTCTGTCAACATATACTATAAAAAAAAAAAAAAAGAAGGACGAAAAAGCAGCACAATTATGTGGTTATCAACCAATGCCCCTTGCTTTGCAGTTTCTCAAGCATGAACTACTCAAATTTTGGATCGAGAAGTGAAGCAATCTGTTTCAGAAGTGCAAACAGGGAAAAGTTATATGAGTCTTCTAGCAATTTCAGGCAAATATATCACTGAAGCAGCATGCTTAGCCTTTTTACTGTGCATCTGTCTGAGGTTTCCAGTAAGATTTCCCTGATATATAGTAAGAGTCAAAACTCTAATCTCTTTTAGCTCTTTTTTATTGTCTCCGCAGCACTAACTTTGAAAAATGGCCTTGTCCCCAAAGAACTGCACACAGTCCATGTAGGGAAGCTGTTAAAATAAATGCATTACATAAAAATATTGCAGACGAACTCAGCTCTGAGGGTTTTGGAGCTACAACATACAGATATAAACCAGAGCAGCTAAAGTATGAATGGAGGTCATACTCCAGGAGAGAAGAAGGGAAGCCCCCTGTCAGCCCCCCTGTCATGTTGCACATGATCTCTGGAAACAACTATTTCTACTCTTCTTTCTCAGGTCTGCAGTGTTTTAATAAATTACTATTCTCATGTTAATGTCCTTCTGCCTTCCTCCCCACTGACCTCAATACACACCATGCTGATTCATAAAGTTTCTCCTTTCACTGTATTTGAGTGCTTTCTGGAGACCTTATTTGTGCTGTTCTGCCTGCGAGACATCTGGCTGATTTATAGAGACTAAGACACAGCCGAGCACTGTGTTGGCCGCCCTACCTGAATATTATATTTCCTACACACTGTGTTCCTATCTCTGCCCATGCCGTGGTCCGATTTTTGATAGTCTATATGTTGTTCAAAGAAGAGAGCAAACTTCCTGCCTCTCAGAAAAGCTTCTGAGATCCTCAGGAGTAAAAATTATGCTTTTCCACCTGTATTCCTTGCAAAACAGCAATCTCTGTCTAGACACTGATTGGGGAAATTCAGACAAGGAATAATGTGCAAATGAGAACGTGATTCAGTAGTGGGAAAAACCAGACAAATACCAGGTGCCTCAAAGGCTGAATCACAAATGATGGTGAAAAAAATCTAAGAATGCAAGAGATTATGGAGGAGATTGACTTGGCATTTGTCTGTTTATTCCAACAGGATATTCAGATTCCACCCTCATGACATCACTGCATCATCTTGCCTCATCAGTGCCTGGTGACAGAACCCCTCTCTGTAGCACTGAGTCAGCATCACTGTGTGATCTCCTCTTGGCCATGCAAGATGGGGTGAAAGGCTGTCCATAAGGGTAGAAAGCAATGACTGACCTCTAAACGGGTCCCCAAGGAATCAAAGAAACTCAGCGTCGTCTCATAGACACTCCTCCCAGGAAATAACATGGCCTCAGAAAAATTTACTGTAAAGTGACACAGCAGTGTGCTATAGAGGAGCTCCCACAGCAGATGGAACAACAGCTAATATTGTGTGTTGAAATGAAGGACCAGGGAACACCTGCACTTAGTTCCTGGAGCTCTAAAAGAAGCTGCAAAGTACATTTTCCCTGTAACCGAGAGGTTTTGCTGATTGTGCCTGCTGTGCTCTTCTAGAAGCCTGGACTAACATAATACTTCTTGAAGCATCCCTGGGTGTGTTTGAGGGTTGGATGGGGCCCTGTGCAACCTGGTCTAGTAGGTGGCACCCTTGCCCATGGGAGTGCTTTGGAACTAGATGATCTTTAAGGTCCCTTAGAACCCAAACCATTCCATGATCCTAAGAAAACATCACACACGTGGAGTACTAACCCTCCACTCCTCCAAGCAAACTAAAACTATTTCCTATTCTGGAGAAAAAAAACAAATTGAAAGAATCCACAATAATCATAGATGAGCTGACTGGCAAGAGACAATGTAAAGAGAAGTTTTATGTTAGAAGAGACCCAGCCACACAAAAACTAAAATACTGGGCCACTACCCCCGAATCTGGTCTTAAACAGTCCCTGAGTTTCCAAACACAACCATGAAAACATCCATGCTGCACGTAAGTGTGTCATTCTGTACAACAGGGCAAGGAGGAAGAGCTCTTCCTGGAAAACCAGGTCCAGAGGCCAGGAGGTTCTTGCTGTATTTACACATACTAGTCCCTTTTGTTGGGGGATTTAGGTCACAAGCACGTAGGAAAGGCAGCTCTGAATCACCTGGCTCTTGCACGTGTTGCTTGCACGTTGTGCAAAAGTTTCTGAACTCAACCTCCTTTCCAGACACACCCTTTGTTTGTTACTTTCTCTTAGGGCTTTTTCGCAACCCATTCTGCTGCCAACACAAACAATGTTGCAACATCTTCCCCCAATCTGTCTTCCTCTGCTCTAAACGTCAACCAGCCACATAGCACTGCTCGCTTGCTTAATTGGGCAAAATACCTGCTGTGGCAGCCCTGTGCCTTGACTGCCTTCGGGAGAAAGTTTCTTGGGAATGGTAAGTGACAGAACCTGCAGGTCGGTCACATTGATACCAGATACCAAGAGTCTTGCGCAGGCAGGACACGCAGTTGGCTTTGCTGAGCAGCCATCAAGCATCTGTAAGGCACCGGGGAAGGTTAAGAAGAGTAATTATCAGGGATCACAGTGGCTACTAGAAGTTGTTTCTGCAATTGCGGTGCTTTGTACTTTGCTGCAGCGTGTACCCGGTGCATTGAGGGCAGGGGAGAGAGAGTGCTGCCATTTGAATGGCATACAGCAGCTTGTGTGAAACAAACTGTGGTACCTGGTTGCATTCCTATTAATTAGGATAACCAGAGTAGATACCTTCCCACCAAAGGAACACAACAACAAACACTCTGTGAGTACTGTCTGTAAGCAGGTGGGAAGCACAGTCACCCTGGAGACCCGCTTAACTCTCAAATCTTGGCCACACTAGAAAGTAGATGTATAATGCACTGAACAGAGGATATCTAGCAAGCCAAGGAAAATGGAGAGTGCATGGTGCCTACACTCAGCCCCTCCACACAGCCATTACAGCTGAGAGATCAGTACAGCTGCCCCAGCACTCCCCACATACAGTGAGAAATATATGTTTGCCTCTGTCCGTGTTTTTGTCATGGCCTGCTGCTTGCTCAAGTAGAGCTGTTCTGTGCGTGGGATGGGACAACATCCTGTTATCCTCCTACCTGATGGGCGCACTCGGTGTGGTGGACTGTCATTAGCCTGCCGAGCCCCTGCCCAGCCTGGCACACCAGCAGCCAGGCTGTGGGCGGTGCTGCTCACCAGCTGGAGGCGGTTGCTTTTATCAGCAACCTTGATCAGGGGGATTTTCTCTTATTTCATTCTCAAGCTTCCTTCAGCCTCGGATTTGCATAAGATCTTGGGTTAGGACTAATCTGATCCCAGGTTGAGAACGTTGCATCAGGCCCAGCGAATCCTCCATCCCAAACTGCCTCTTGACGGGATTGGCATTGTGCTGGCATTGAAAAACAGAACCATGCAGGGACAAACGGTGGCTTGAATCTTCCTTAGTAATAGGAGGTGCCTTGCTTTGTGTATCATTTAAACTCCTGTGCTATGTGGCAACTCCCAGTCAAGTCTCTATTTGTTTACAGCCCTTGTAGCCAGGTGCTTTCCATGTTCACTCCAGGTTGCTGAAACGAGAAGCATGTCCAGCCTCCAGGGCTTGCCAGCAGCTCTTGACTAATAAGAGCACATTGTCCTTGGTGACAGAAGGGAGCACCTTGCTTTATCTATGCATTCCCTGGCAAGCAGCAGCCTGGAGAAAGAGACATGCCTCACTGCATATTTAAGAGTACAGATTCAAGTCTTTGGTCACAGTGATGGATGTAAGTAAGTATTTGGTCATTCAGATGAAGGAGTGAAAGATAACAGGTTGCAATTTTACCAATGACATCTTCTAAAGGGTTGTTCACTATGGACATGTGTCTGATTGGCTTTTCTAGGTCCTAGGTCCCACTGGATTAAATCCATGAACATGCCTGTGGAAGTGAGGGTTTTTCTTAAGGTTTTCACTGGGTAAAGTGACAGAGCAGAGGCTTAGCAGTGCCAGGTGTCTTGTAGCAACCACCATCTGTCCTGTTTACTTTTCCATCACCACTTTGTGGCCAAGAAGATGGCCCAAGCTCTTTCCTTGTGCCAGATTCACTTGCTTCAAGAGCAATTTGGTGTCCTGACCTGGAGCTGTTTTTTATAAAATTTAGGCACAAACATGTACTCCTGCAGGGTGTAATATGAACATGAGGTTGTGAATGACAGTGGAGTACAGACTGTCCCATTGCCCCAAATCCCTCAAGACAGTGCTGACCTACTGTAATACATCAATTATCTCGCTGCAATATAAAAAGATATACTTCCTGCTAAAAATGGTGTGCTCCACTTGCCAACTAGATGCAATCTAGATCTGTCTCTGTCATTTCGGTATCCAGTGCCTGGCAAGCCAAATCCTTACAAGTTCTGAAACTGAAGACAGAAAAATGACCAGTGGAATAGTGCTGATTGGGTCAGAGGTGCTTGTGTGTGCAAAGAAATCAGCTGTCCAGTCCATGAGCCATCCTTCAGATCAGAGCTGCTACAAATGGGTATGTCCTTGGCAGTTCAATTACTGCCGTACCATTGGCTGGAAATGTCATTATTTCTGACATTAGCGTTTACACAAACTCAGCCCAGATGTCACACCATGAAACTAAATGTGCAATTGTGTGATGGGCAAAAACTCCAGTGTTTTTTTTCATTTGAGCAACGCTCAAAAGCAAAGAGATCCCACTTAGAGCGTTTGAAAAGTAAAATATGCTGTACTTTGCCCACATACAAGCAAGACAGTGGCTTTGCCTCATCCCACAATGTCCATTCCTTAACACCATGTATGTTGGAATGATAGGAAAAGAGAAAAAAAAAATTGTAATTTTTTTAACCTTTATCTTTTACTCTAAAATCCAGAAGTTTTGTCATTCTGGTAGGAGGTTTTCCACCTTACTACTGACATCAGCTTTCTGTATATGTTTTCAGTAGGGATTTTACTCCGTTGAGAAGTTTTCTGTTTGATTTGGAGATGTTTTGTCCTGATGACAGTGTTGGGTCATGCCAAACCTCCACGTCCTGATGACAATGTTGGATCATGCCAAACCTCCACGTGAACATTTCAGCTACACAGCTGCAGCCCCACCTTTCTACAAAGAAACACTGAGAGCATTCCTCCCCCTCACAGACAAAGAGAGTGAGCTCTTTGCCCAGAACAACAGAGGCTTTCCTGGTAGCAAATACCTGTCCATATAGTCACCCAAAGGAGAAGATGTGTTGGTGACAAGTCTTTTCCTTTTTTTTGTTCTTTCCATGAGGAGAGACTGATTCCTACCCAAATTCTGTTTGGGTTTTTTTTTGGTTTTTTGGGGGGTTTTTTGTTTGTTTGTTTGTTTTCTTTTTCATGAAAAGTCGTCACCATGTAAAGGGTGTTAAACTATTGCTGAACCCAGATGATGGTGGGAGAATGGCATTTTGCTGTTCCTTCTGATGCAAAGCTACCCCATGAAGTTGTGCCCTGCATTGTTGGCCCTACATTTCACCATGTCTTTGCAGAGTTGTGTACACTGAGCTGGCTCAGGCAGCTGGACTGCCCCACACTGCACATTCATGTACAATGAGCAAATAAAGTAAATGAAGAAAAGAGTTTGACAGGTAGTTTGACAGTTGTAGTGAAATGACTGTATATGGTGATAAATGAATAAAAAATATTTATGAGTGCCTTCCCTCTGAAAATCAGGCTAATAGTAATTAAACTTTTCTAAACCCCAGTTATAAAGTCTGCATTTGGGTAAACTGAGTCATACAGATTTTTTTCTATTGGCATAAGACAGAGTCCCAGCTCTCAGTCTTTACTTCAGACTCTGAGATGCCAACCTTCCTTCTCTGTGAGGACAAAAAAAGAACTTGGCTCTAGAAAATATAGTTGGTGTTTACATTTTATTGAACCATTAGACATTGCTACTGGCCACAACATGACACCAGTGCAGCAAAGAGAGCCTTTCATTTGCCTGTGCTTGGCAAAAAGTGTCGTTTCTGTAGTTGCTCAGCCCAAGTTGACAAGTTGCCCAGTATTTTTATTATCGAGTTGTCAGCTCAATCTCACTACTGCCCTCTTAATTTATTATTTTGCATTTCAAAATCACAGGTGTGACTCATTGCACAGCCAGAGGTTATAATGAAGTATCCCACTCATCTTTTAGCTCACCCTTTGTTCAAGACAATGCAGATTGCGGAAGGTTTCTGAGGAGGTAAGAGGATTGCAAAAGAAACGAAGACTCCTCTTTTATCTAACCTATGTGTGGGCAGTGAAACTACCTGATATGAAACTAGCTGGGTGCAAAGGTGGGCATGGATGTTCATTTGTCATTATGTTGAGGGTTGTAACTCAGAGGATACAGCAGCTGTCATTGAAGATAGGCACCCAAACTTAAATCAGCTCACCCTGCAGCTGAGTCCAAAGAGAAAATCCTAGGATAGGATGCTTCTCCCAAGATTTCCTCTATGCTTTAGTTTCCAACAGGACAGACGATGAAAGCAAAGCAGGCAATTTTTCAATTAAAAAATCTTATTCTCTACATCTTATGATTTAAATTTGGAAGTGACTCTAAGTGCAAGATTTTGAGGTATTTGTTCTGCTAGCATTGCACAAATAAGAATCATGTTGTGTTAGAGTTTTTGAAATATAAATATGTTTCTTAGCATAAAGTGATGCATCATGCATGTTTCCCCTAGGAGTAAGTTGCTGGGAGGAAGGAGCACACTTCTATTGGAAAGAGTGTCTTGCTACTGACTATGAAAATGATGTGGAAATCATGGACTGAATTAAAGATTTTTCAATATTGGAATATTGATGGAAAGCTTCCTGATATCAACAGCTCATGTGAAGTAGAGGAAGAGATTCCTTTATCTCAGAAGAAAAGTGTCCAAATCTCGAGCTTTTCTGAATCAATTTGCTCTTTTAATTGACTTCTACACAAGTCTGGCCCTGCAACAGAGGTGCTGAGTTCATGAAAGCAAACCACAAAAACTAGAGAGGATATGAAAACTATTTGTTCCTAACAGAAGGAGCTTCCAAAGCCACCAAACCCTGTGTCCTGGCAACTCTTATCTCCGTCCCTAGGGGAAATGATGCATGTCCTATGTCCAGTTCGAGTACCCTGGAGCAGTGGCAGGCAGGGGCAGAGCTATTGGGGTATTTGCGTTTTTTTAAAGCTGCAACCTGGAGCTGTGGTGATGCCTAAAGTGTACCTGGTCCACTCTGTCTCTCTGCTGGGGGTGGAACTGTGACTCAAAGGCAGTCCGCTGGCAACAGAGAAAACTACACCAAGAGCACTTGTTCAGCTCTGCCATATCCAATTTCTATCAAATATAGAATAATAGCTACCCAGCGAGCTGGGTCTTGCTTTACCAGCATCAATAGAGTTGTGCTTCAGAGCATCCCTCGAGGTAGCAAAGAATTATCCCCATTTTATAAATGAGGTAACTCAGGCACGGGGATTAAAGCCAAAATGTTCCAAACTGGCTGCCTACTGCTAGTTACCTACACCCATATTTACGCAACTCGTGGCCTGATTTTCAGAAGGGCAGGGCAATGAAAATTTTGGCCTGAGGGATTTGTTCACACACAATTTACTGGTAACAACTGGATGGAAGCCTGGTCTCTGCTACCTGTCTTACACCTTAACCACTAAAAACATCCTTTCTGACACTATCCAACAGCCGGTGAAGGTTTCTGAGTGTCCCCATTCACCATACAGAGGCTCAGAGTGAGCAGTGCAGGCTGGCTGCCTACACGCTCACACTTTTAAAGAGCAACAGCAGGAGTAAAACTGGTAAGATTTCTTTGCCTCCCTCTCAGCTCTTCAGAGCCCAGGCAGCTTTGCTTGACTTACAGTGCTTTGCTAAACCTGCAAGTCTTGTGTGCAAACCTCTGTTCTGCCTCACACGTGGCATCCTCCTCCCCTCCTCTCCCCATGCCACATCCTGCTCAGGGCACCTCAACTGGCAGAGCAGAGGTCCAGTGCAGAACCAGTAACAGACCAGCAGGAGAAGGGAGAAAACCAGCCACATGTTTATCTGAACTGCTCAAAAGCACTAGCACCAACAGGAGCCAGTTAATCTCAGTGTCCCTTCACCTCTCTCCTGTGCTTTCTTTCTGAACTTCAGAATGTGCCCTGATTTATGGGAAACTCCAGAGAAGCAAGGAAATTTAGTAAAAAATTCCCTCCCCTACTAACGACTATCAAAACACAGGAGGCAGTGCACTTGCTGGATGGCTACAATAGAGCTTTGCAAGTGTCCCTGCTAAAATAATCCCTGCTAGGGGCTAATGTGATGCTTGTCTTAGCTCGTTGGAGAGAGCCTTGCTGTCTTGAGACATGTACTTGAAAAATAACACTGGTGGTTGGTTGCTACCTGAGGGAAGGAGGACAGAGGATCTCGGCTGTCTCTGTGGAATGGTCACTGGTCATGTCACCTCAAGCCTGACCTGAAATGCCAAGTGCATGCTGCAAATTCATTGTTGTCAACCCTGTGCCTTGTCTCATCTGCTGTGGAGTCCCAGCCACCTCTGACCTCTTCTTTCCCTTCCTTCAGGCCATGTCCTGCTCACAAGGTTCCTGCTCAGCTGCTCTGTAGCATCCCCCATCCAGAGGGAAGACAGGCGAGAAGAGGTGACAACCTTCAGCAAAGGTTAAGGCTGGAAAAGAAGGAAGTGTCAGCTCAATCAGGTCAGCTCAGCCAACCAACTGCTGCTGTAATCCCTCTGCCTCAGGTCCCTGCACTGCTCTGCTTGTGCACTGGTGTGGGCAGCAACCTTCACCCTGTCCCCATGATATTGTCAGCCTGGAGCATCTAGACAGGGAGATAGGGAAAAGGGGTAAGGAAGAAGCAGTTGATCATGAGAATCTCCCAGAACTGTTTTCATATCTTCCTTTTTTTTAGTGCATGTTGGGAATATGGACTTTGAGATAGACTTTACTCCTACTGAAGTTTGGCGGTCCAGACTTGGCACCCCCCAATTTCTTCAGAAGAAGGCTGAGAGCCAGATCTGAATCAATTCTTATGCTGCAGCTCATCTCCACAGCACACCCAGAAGTTTTTAGAAGTAGGTAGTGAAATGGTCCCAGTTCCTTCAGTCCAAGTCTCAGGTGCCTCTTTTGTGATGAAGCAACTGAATCTCACCAATCTGTCAGCAACCAGGAGGAAGCCAGGGAACACATGCTGCCTATTCAATAAAAGTTGATGCTGCACTTTATACAGCACCCAGTACTTTATTCTGTGGTGAAAACAAACCCTATTCTTCTCTGCCAGATAAACACACTTTATCCTATAAAAAGCAGCATTTCTGACTGTTCAGCAGCAGCCAAGCTCATGATGGGAAAAATAACAGGTGTTTGTAAGGCACTCCCTGTTTATTCACAGTGCTTAAAATAATTGTTTAAAAAAATCCAACAGAGATTTAATTTTCTATGCTCCCACATTTAAAAAAACAAAACAAAAAAACCCACCCTAAACTTGGCTCATGGTAGTTGAAGGCAATTCATTATGAAAGGGGTGTTCTTTATGTTGTGGTAGCAAAGAAACCTACTTAAGAAAGCTCCAGAGGAGCAGAATAGTAGAGCAAATTCCTCCCTAGAACAAACACTTCCCTGTGCTTTTCTTGAGCTCTCCAGGTGGAAGCTTTTGTTATCAAAACATGTAATTTTATTGTCAAAATGGGATGAGCAGGGATTAAGCTCCTCCAGTGGGTGCCCATCATTGGTCATCTCCATCACTCTGCCTTTTAGAAAGCAATAATAGCCTTGGGCTGGCTTATGCCCTTCCCTCTTGCTCTGGTGGTGGAGCAGGAGATAAGTGCTCAGCCCCAGGGAGGAAAGTATGTCTCAAAGGCACAAACCTTTCTTCAATGACTGCTTGCTTCTCCGGGAAATAACTGGCAGTGAATCCTGATCAATAGACCACTTTCCAGTGCAATGGGCTGACACATGGTGGTGGGGGAAGAGGACAGAGACTCCGTGTCTCCATCCACTCTCTCCGTGCTTGCTTACAGCACAGATAGGGGACATCCCTGAGCCCCTCAGGGGGTGAGGAGACACTCAACATCTGACAAAGCTGCCTGACACCTCAGTGAATGGCTGCTGCAGGGATTTGGTCCTAGGAGACCTTGTGGTGATGGCCATGGATAAGGAGCCAC
The DNA here is from genome assembly GCA_013397135.1 of Pachyramphus minor. Classification (NCBI taxonomy): domain Eukaryota; kingdom Metazoa; phylum Chordata; class Aves; order Passeriformes; family Tyrannidae; genus Pachyramphus; species Pachyramphus minor. The sequence goes on along the minus strand of VYXB01000792.1, from coordinate 739,892 downwards.
TCAAGCAAATACAACATCATTCCTGAGAGCTACCAGTTTCATGAGGCAATGATTGTGGTAGCTCTCTGTCCTCAGGACTTTTCCTTCCTACTAGTATGGCTTTCCACGACTGTGGCTCTCTGCAAGCTATTGGGATGAGTCACAGATGCTCAGTAGCTCCTTGGGAATCTTGAGAGGACCTGGAGAAATAGAAGTTCATCTAGCAACATCCCAGTGATTTTCCAATCCCCGGATGCTGCTCCTGGTGGCTCCTGGGCTGCCAGCCGGGTCACAGGTGGATGTAGGCACAGCTTACCCCCTTGTCTCCAACATGGGGCTGAGACCCCCCGTGCAGTCATCCCCATGCTGGGAATAAAACACAGCCACATTTCAGTCTTTGCTGTACCCACAAAGGTGCAGGAGTGGCCACAGAACCCAATTCTCCCTGGGAGGGCTCACTTGTCTCCAAGAAGTGGACATGAGGGACAGGCCAGATGTGGTTGGTGCAGACGAGGGACAGAGCAGGGACATGGCTCACAGCTCTGGAGTTATTATCCATGTTACAGCAGCATTCCCTGCTGAGACCAGGCTGTCATGGTACCACCAGGCTTGTCACACACAGCAGCCTCTGGCCAGAGCGAAAAAAGACAGATGAAAGCCCGAAAGAGAAACAAAGGCATGGCGGAGAGCAGTAATTTTTGGGGGGTCAGGCAAGAGAGCGGTGGCCACTACCAGCATGGCGTGGGTCGATGTGGGGCTCAGTGAGGCACCTGCTGCCACACGAGATGCAGCAGCAACACAGGGCCCCTCAGGGAGCAATTTGGATGAGACTGACCACAGGTTTCAGAAGGGCATTCCCACAGGCACAGAGAAGATGAAAGAAGGCGTCTGCAGTGTGTGGCAGGGCAAGATAAAAGAGGTTTGGAGGCCATAGGAGCAGAGAGAAGGGACTGACTCGACAAGCAAAGCCGGAGGCAGTGAGAGTTGCCGTGCATGGAGCAGCTCTGGCATTAGACAAAAAGTATCACCGCAGCAGAGGCACGGAGGCTGAGAGGGTAGCCAGCATGATCAAACCTATCCTGAGCCCAGCAAGACTGAGGATATCTGAGCAGCAAAGGATCTCACACTGCTCAAGAGTCGTGCATCGGAGCCCTGAGGGGCAAGGTAGGGCTTTATGCACACAAATGAAGTACAGCCAAGTCCTGTGTAGCTGGTGCATTGGCCTGAGCAAAAAGCATGGAGATGGGAAGAATAGAATAGAATAGAACAGAATAGGTCGGAAAGGGCTGCTAATACTGAGTCCAACCATCAACTTAACACTGCCAGGTCCACCACTAAACCATGTCTCTAAACACTATATTTATAAGTTTTCTGATCAGCTTCCAGGGATGGCAATTGCACCACTCCCATGGGCAGCCTGTTGCAATGCTTGGCACACCTTTCAGTGAAGAAATTTTTCCTACTTTCCAATCTAAATCTTCCCTGGCACAACTTGAAGCCATTTCCTCTTGACCTATCACTTGTTAGGTAGGAGAAAAGATCAATTCTCTCCTGTCTACAACCTCCAGTAGTTGTAGAGAGTGATAAGGTCCTCCCAGCCTCCTTTTCTCCATACTAAACAACCCCAGCTCTCTCAGCTGCTCCTCATAAAACTTGTGCTCCACTAAGCCAAGTACTGCTCTAAACAGCAAGAAGCAGCAAATGCCCTTTCTTGGGTCTTAGAGAGAAAATTGAAAAGCAAAGCTTGTCCCTTTGCCTTGGTGCCACTCAGGCACCAAAACCCGTGAAACCTTATCCAAGAAAGTAAAAGCCACACAAAGAAGTGGCATTTCCAAGGCACCCTTTCAGCATCTGCCCATGATATATCTGTCAACATGCCCCTGAAGCAGATGTACATGCCTGAACCTCCTTTGCAGCACAGGCAGTCACCAGCCCTGTGCAGCATTTCATCTCCACTGGAGCGATACTGGTGACTCAGCGCTTCCCCTGCAAGGCGCTGCGATAGCCTCACTCCAGCGAGGGGATTAGAGCAGCAACACGAGTATAATAATGGTGTGGCTGAGCAGCAGGGATTTATGAGCAGGCAAAGAAAATGAGAATTATAGGTGTCCAGTCCCTATGACAGAACCATCATATATTTCCTCTAACAAAGCGTGTGACAACAGCTCCATAAATTCACATAGTAACAGAAGCAAGTGCCAGCTCGTCATTTCAGCTATTTAAGGAGCCAAGTAGCACTCTGTGCTTATTGCAGAAGTTCACAGTTAGTTAAAAATAAGCATTAAAAAAGTCACTTTTGGACCCTGGCTGAATAAGGCTTTTTACTGATGATGCCCAGCATTGTGTTCTCCTTTTATGCCTACACAGACTCTCCTTTGCAGCATTTGGTGTTAGGCATTGCCAGCTTCCTACTGAAGGAGCTTAACTTGGGATGTGCCATAATCAATTGTAAAACTTAGCAGTGACTAAGAAATACTTGATCCTTTTCAATTCCAGCAGTTCTGAAATATGCTTTAAAAATTCTTTAGCTGCAACCCATTAAATATCTAAGGAGAACTTTCCTCAGATGTAATTACCGAAGAAAATAACCCCAACATCCACAACATGCTGAATAGGTTTTTTTAATGCTGTCTCATGATTAGATTATTTGCAGTACCTGTCAGCTAATGGGCTGTTTTCATTGCTAATTTAACACTTCTTCCTGAAGGGAGAAGGGGGAGAGGGTGAAAACAACTATTCACAGTGAACTGCAAATCAAAAAATAGCTGTGTGTTTTGTTGTCGCTTCTGCTACTCTGTTTTCTGACGTTTAAAGAGAAGCTCACTTTAAAATGACAAACTCCCCCTTTAAACATGAGAAATAGCAAGTTTCTCTGAATCCCATGGCTTTTTTCTTTCTTCTTGAAGCTTTGGGCAAAATATGAAAGAGACAGCTACAAAGAAAAGTTGGAAGTTTCTTAGGTTACGGCTTAACTTCAGCAGTGATTGGAATGTAATTTTCATATAAGAAAAAATTTGGCATCTCAGTGAAAAACTGAAAGATAGGAAATGGCAATTAAGGCTTGCTGTCTCTAGAGTTGGAGCTCCAGGATGCTTACCCCCCTTCTCCCCCAGAGCCTGCTCTCCTGCTCAGGCTTGGTTTTCCATGCAGCACTGGCACTCCTGCCCATTAATCCCTCTTTCCTTGGAGCTCTTCATGGAGTTAGGACAGCAGGTGGGAAACCTGTCCTTGGAGTCTGATGAGGACTTGGTGTACGTGAACTAAAAATTTGCTGAGGCATATCTTGTAACATTTTCCCAGGGTCAAAATTATTCAGATTAACAAAGAGAGAGGAGATTCTTGTTTGGTTGGTTTAGTAAGAAGTTGACGTTTTGTACAGAAATGACATAACTTTGGAGTTAAAAACTAAGGTTACTCAAGAGCCAGGTTAAAAGAGAAGTGTTGAATGGAAAATTTTCAACCAGCCCTGTTAAGATCCCTTTTTTATCTCCATGTTTGGAAGAGCTGCTGCCTGGTTTTCTGCGGTGGCTTGTGTCACATTGCACATTCCTCCAAATGCAGCAGGTAGCTTATGTATTAGTTCTTTTGCATAATACTAGCAGTTATAGTGGGCCCGACTGTTTGGTTTTGTTTTGGTTTTTTTACACACATTGTTTGCTGCTAACAAACTCAGGAAGGAAATTTACAGTCCTGAATGGGGAGCAAGACATCCCCAGCAGGACTGTGCTGCTGAACCTTGTGGTGACTCAGCCGGCACAGGAAACGTTTGTTCTGAGCAGCCCCATCTCCTGTCTGTCCCCCTCTGCTTTGAGCACAGGGTTTATAAGCAGGTCACGGTAATTTCTTTTGATTTTGCTTTTGGGGTTGTTTTCATTCTTTTTCTTGGAGTGTTTCACTGCTTTCTGTGTACGAGGTTATTTACTAGCAATAAATGACATTAAATGGACAATGTGCTTGAGTAGAAACTCTTGGGAAGAGGATCCTCAGCTTTTGTGGCACAGAAACTACTATTCTTAGTTGGAGGCTGTCATACTGGTTATGCTAAATTAAATGCTCTTGTTCTCTACCTCTGTTCCCACCTTTGAGACCAAATAGTGCACAAAAAATCAGAGGACTGCACATGAAGGAGCAGAGCTCAGACAAGAAGGTGAAGAAAACACAGAGGACAGAGAGAATAACCCTAAATAAAAGATCAGCATCAGGACATGGACTTTCATGCTGGGATCTCGAGCTACATTGTTATGTTTCTATCTGCCAGCAGCTCTTTATGTTTAACAAATTCACCAAAACTGACACATAACAAAACCAATTAAAATACTTGTTAACTTAAATAAATAAATAAATATGCTGTAGAAGATGTGACTGTTCAAAGCCTAGCAGCTTGTACTTGTGCATTTTTGTCTCCTCATTAATCTGTTTATGAAAGGGTTTTGATTAGTTCCATATATTCAGCTTCTAAAGTTAATACCTTAGTGGTATAAAGTGTTTGTACCAAAGCTAACACTGAATTTTCTCTCTGCTGCAATAAACATGTAAATCTGAACTGATTCATGCATGCAAACCAGTTCTAAAATTGAGTTAAAGAACGTTTTTCAAATAATGTCTAAAATTCTATGCTGAGAAACGGCACAGGACACCTGTTAGTTTATTCTGGCCAAGGAGACTTCATACAACCCTGTATTTCTCTATGTATGTTTGTGTCTGGTACGCTGACTCACATATTTTTCAATTATTATTCTATAAGGTAATTTAAAAAAGTGCAGCAGCTCCAAAGTTGTGTACAGCTATTAACCCAAACCCATAACCCAGCTCCTATCTGATCTGAGCCTCATCTGCACTCACACGATCCCAATCTGACTACCACTACACGCTCCTCTCTACTTGTTGCAGCACAGCTAAACTTTGTCTTAAAGGAGACTCCCACCTCTATCAACACTTCAGCATGTGCAAAGCTCCATTCCCATGGTGGGTTGGCTTGCATGCAGACAGTTAAGTGCGTGTATAAATATTTACAGAGTTTGACACGTGGTCTGCCTAATTAGGTTTCCATAGCAATTAGCCCAATATCTTGATTAAGACCTGAGGCTGCTTCTATTATAATAAAAAAATAATACAAACCTCATTATATTGAGATGATGAAACCAGAACACTCTTACGAGAAGAGACTAAATGTTGGCTCAGCAGCAGGGAACGGACTTAGCAGGGGCATGAACATAAAGCAAATGAAAGCAACATTCTGCAGTGTGCAAAAATACTCTGCATCCAGAGACGTAGGTTTAAGAGTTACAGAGGAATTAGGCATCTTTGCTAAGAGCAGCTGAAACCCTGTTTTTCCTGTGTTATTTAATCTTACTTTTTGTTGCTGTTTTTAACCAGCATTCTTGGAAAAATAGTGTTTGCTTACATGATAGAGCTTCACTTTTGTCTCAGGAAATTTTGAGCGGTTTTCAGTATTTTTAGAGAACATTCACTGAAAGAGCAAAATACAGGGTCAGCAAAGCAATAACTTCTTTGCTGAGAGAGCATTTTGTGTCTCAACAGTTACTCATATTGTACATATTAATTACCATGAGCAGCAATCCATGAAGAAATTGCATCCACTGAGCACTTGTGCCTGTGCTGTGGGTCTGCTGCAGCATAGGTCAGTGCTCCTGGCTGGTGGGACAGACAGGTGCACAGGAAAACTGTCCAGCCTTGTCTTCCCATTCCACATCTGCACTGGAGTCAACAGGAGGGGCTGCAACTTACCCTATAAAGCTCCAGCGACAAATTCCTACTTTACAGATACTGACACCACGTCCCACTGAAACCAGCCTTAAGACAGCTGCTGACCAATGCTGACTATGCTTTGTCTTATTTTGTCATTTGGACATTATTATTTTTCTTCCTGCTTCATCAGTTTTCCTTTTTTCAAGCATAAAGTTTCAATACAAATTAAAACAGAGCTATATCCTTGGATTTCAGATTTTTTTTCAAAAGAAAGATGCTGCAGAGTACTATTAGATCCACAGCAAATCTAGATTAAGCAAAAAGGCAGCTCATTAGCTTTCATGGACAGGCATTTAAAGTACTTAAGAGGGGACATAGAGCACTGCCCTTTACATTTACTTTGGCACTAATATCAGATTAGAAAGAGAAAGGTTATTAAGTAAAGGTAATTGTCTGCTTTGTAGAGGGAATCTTTTTGAGGCACAGCCTGAGGCACTAAACTTTAAGAAGGTTAATTGTCTCATGGTGGAAGTCAAGCTATTACTGTTATTATGGACAGTTGGGAAAAATTCAGCCTGACATCTGAAGTCCAATAACAAGCCTCAAAAATGGAGTTGACTGGCTGATAGCCACAGGTCTATGATTAGAATATTTGGCAATAGGAAAATAATGGTGAGCCAGTGGTGAGCCCTGTCTGTGCAGATGTGGCACAGCAGCTGGAGCCAGAAAGCAGCTCACAGTGGTGCTCCGACAGCCCGCCCGGACCTGAGCTTAGGAAAAGCCCCTGAGCTGTGGGGTGGGGGTGGCCACAGGAGAGGCTTTGGGGGGTGACATGATGCTGACCCCGCGTGAAATCTGGGATGTGCTTGTCATACAAGGCAAAATGACTCTAAGACCTGTAGAGGTTTGACTGTGAGTGTGCACTTGCAACTGATAAGGGGAAAAAAACACTGACTCTTATTTCCACCCTCTCAAAGATGTTGACATTTTGTAAAAGTGCCCAGAAAATGGTTAAGGTTTTTAATCCTCCTGTCTCTGCTCATACCTGACCTTTACACCTTATACAAGCCCCCTCAGTGCCTCTATGTTCCCCTTTCCCAAATGGCTTAAGAGAAGCAGCAGGAACAAGAAGCTCAATCATGACTGGATGTAACTCAGAAAAACATGTTGAGGGAAAAATGAAGGCTTCTTCAGCATCTCTTCTGGGCACAAGTGAGGAGGACTGAATATCTGGGTGTACAACAATACCCACTGCAAATGTCCCCAGGAATAATGTTTCTCTCCATTTGCAAATATTTGATTTTGGTGGGGAGGCTTGAATAACAAAACTTCACCTTCTGGACAGCTAAGTTCTGGCTCAGCAGTTTTCTGTCCCCTTTCCCAGGAGAGGCAATCACATCCAGACCCAAAGGAGAGGTTCAGTTTCCAGCTCACAATATTTCCACTGGAGTTTTACCCCTAGGCTGAATTCGTCTCTCTATGCCACTCCAAGTATTGCCTTACTTGGGTTTCACCTCTCTGAGTCTCTGTGGGCAGGAGATGAGGAATTTCCACCACCACGGTTCCCATGTGCTGTACCAGGGAGGGACAACTGTGACCTGCACAGTACTGGCAAAGAGCTCTGGGATGTTTTGCACCATAAATCCCTCACCTCTTCCAGAAAAAGGCAACTATTTCTTCTGTGTTTGCATCAATACTTAAACACTTCTACACATCCTGCTGACAGCTTAATGGTAAAAGTCAGCTTGGACATTTTACTACCTTGGGCTGATTTTCATCCTCCAAAGCTCCCAGCAAACTATGTCTTTGCTGGTGCTGCTGGGAGGAGGAGTTATCCCCAGCCGCGCAGCACAGATAGGAGNGATTTTCATCCTCCAAAGCTCCCAACAAACTATGTCTTTGCTGGTGCCGCACAGCACACATAGGAACAACAAGGGGACACAGCAACCTAGAGACAGCAACCTGAGGGTCCCAGGGCAGCCTTCCCTGCTGAAAGGAAAAACAGCCCTGAAACCATGGCGTGCAGAATCACAAGAAACTATGGAGCTTTTCCTGACAACCACACCAAAAAAAACAGTTCAGATAGCTAAAGGACGAAAAAAGAGTCATGCAGGTTAGGCAGGAGGAGCAGTGAGGCAGGGTCTGATTTAGGAGCGAGCCTCCTGTTCCTCATTCAAGCACTCAGTGAGTTCTCCCAGTGCTGCTGGGATTCTTTGCCCCAAAGACCCTGACTTTTGAGCTGTTTGCCAACAGCTGGCTAAGGAGAAGAGGAGAGTGTGTGAATATGCTTCAACAGCATGGTTTGATTCATCCAGAAAGACATATTTTGAGTTATCTCACTGGACAGATCACTGGGATGGCTGTGCTCAGGAACAAAGTTCTGCAGTCCAGACTGGAGAAAGTGTCTGGGACCCAAATCTGTGCACATACTGGGAAAGGATTTTGGGTAGAAACAAAAAACACGGAAAAAGAAGTGCGGAGGCTGACATGACCATAGTCTGAGCAAGGAAAGAAGCTGTCCCATTCTCCTCCAAAACCTAATGTGAAGTTGACCCCTGAGCTACCCACTTGAGCTGTGAGGCGTGGTGGATAGAGAGAGGCAGCACACAGAGAGGCTTCCATTGCTGGGGCTGTCTCAGGGCACTTGCAAAGGTATCACTTGGCAAGAGTAACCAAAAAACAAACTGGAGAGGACCTTGGGATAAGCTCGCTTCTGGAGGAAATGAACTCTTTGGAGATCATTCCTGGTTTACTTGTTCCTTACTTATGGCTTTTGTTTGCTGAGTTTGGCACTGTGCTGGTGAGTTGTCTCTCACAACATCTGCGTTGTAATGCACTGAAAAGAGTAACAGAACCAAAGCACTGCAATTATACAATCTTGTTTTGCAGCTAAGACACAGGTAAATCAGAAAAGTTTCAGGCTACCTACTCATTGTAGCATTCCTTGAGTAGAAAAGCACAGCCTCATGCAGAATTAGGCAGCTTGTAAATTGAACAAGAGCTGCATCACACCTTTGACCTTAGTGCCTGTACTACAGCAGGGTCCCCAGTGGTGGGCCAGGCGAGTGCTGTGGTGACCTGCAATGTTACCTTCACTCAGACTTGAGAAGACATCTAGTAATTAATGGAACTGAGCCCTGTCTCACATATCCTCCTCTGTATTCTTTGTAAGGACAATTAAACCATCTGAAAAGAAGAGCATAGGGTCAGGGCAAAATCCTCCTGCACATGGGGTCCTATAGTAAATATTACGTACCGTACAGACTGTGCTGATAAATACAGTGGAGGGTCTGCCTCAGCAATTCTACCTGAAAAAGACAGCACAATTAATCTTTCCCACTTCAGCCCCTGAAAAGTGCCTTTCATTGTAGGACCTTAACATAGCAGAATATTATTTTATTGCTGAAGAAACAAAGACATGAGTTGATACAGTGATTTCTTGGGCCACTGAAGATTTCTTATGGTGGTATGAAAGAATGAGGGCCAGTGCATGGGGTGAGGAGATCACTGCAGTCTGCTTTGCCCATGTAATACAGGATGATGAAAGCCCAGGTCTCTGGATTTCCATTCTAACATAATATCCAGTAGACCGTGCTTGGTGGTGAATCTTCTCCCTGTTCTTACAACTGCTCTTCCAAGTCTGCTTCCCCTACTGCCAACAGCTGCACAGCCAGAACCCTCTATCCAGCTCAGGAGAATAAGGGCAGGATGAAAACACGAGTTGCAGGTAGCAGCTTCCTTGCAACATTTTTCTGCTGCCAAGGAGAGAGAAAAAATGGGCCCATGAGCCATGGAAGTTGGCAGGGTCCCCATGAGGCCATTCTCTGCTGGCCAGCCTTGATGATGTGCTAGAACAAGAACTGGCGAGGACCCATAAGACAAACCTGCTGCCTATTGCAGAACAGCTTCAGAAAGGTTAAAACACTCTCCCCTTTTAACTCTGACATCTCTGCAGCCCCTTCCCCCAGCCAGGGTTCCACTTAATAATTAATTGGAGAAATATCCCCTTTACGAAAGAGCAACCAGGACATTTAGATCCTCCTGAGAAAAGCTAATTCTCTATTTCTGTAATGACTGGCAGCAGGAGATGGGAAGCATTTACAGAAGGAGGGTGGAGTGCTGTCGCCGCTGAATCAGGCTATCGACCTGTTCTTGCCAACCACTTCAGGGCTTGGCCCAGGGAATTTTTCATGCTTCAGCATCTGCTCACCACTGAGTAGTAACAAGGTATGGGTTGCACAGCAGTTGTATGGAGAGATCAGGAAGCCACCATTTCCCAGAGAGCCAGAACAGAGAAAGACCAAGAGAAGCCATGGGACGCCCAAGCAGAAGTCCCAGTGGTGTCAAAGCACCTCTTCTTACATTGTCAAAGCACCTCTGCTTCTGTCTCTTTTCCCAGAAGGGGGTATAGGATCAGTACACCCAAGTTCATGGGATTTTATCTTGGAGAAAACCAACTAATTTGCCTTCCAGATAATTCCCTTACCAGGAAAGTCATTGAAAGGGGCCTTTTTTCACTCCTTTAATGCTTTTCACATGCCACACAGCTAGGCAGTTCTGAGTCTCATTGAGGTGCCTGGGCTGTTTCTGTGCTGCCTTGAAGCTGTATGTGCTTACAGGTGTGTATATAACTACACCCAGCCATGTACCTGAGGAGGCATCACAGTCCAGTGAGTAGGACATCTCACTGGATATACAAGGAAATGAGGTTTGTACTCTTCCTTGTTACATCATAAGGAGGCCTACAAAAGAGCTGCAGAGGGACTTTTTACAAGGGCATTTAGCAGTAGGACAAGGGGTGATGGCTTTAAACTGATTAAGGGCAGATTTAGATTATATATAAGGAAGGGTTTTTTACAATGAGGGTGAAATAGCACTGAAACAAGTTGCCCAGAGAACTTGTGAATGCCCCATCCCTGGAAGTGTTCAAGACCAGGTTGGATGGAGTTTTGAGCAACCTGATCTAGTGGAAGGTGTCCCTGCCCATGTCAGGGAGCTTGGACTAAGTGACCTTTAAAAGGTCTCTTCCAACTCAAATTTTTCTATGATTCTACAATATATAGTGATTTGCTCAAGTCTCAGATGTTGGTAATATCTCCAAGATATTAATTTTCACTGACAGAATAATGTGAGCAAGAAGAATTCCTTACAGAATAACCTGAGATCCTCTGATCAAGAGCGTTAAGTGTTATTGTCATAGTCAACTAAAGCAGAGGCAATAGCTGTAAGATTAGTTATATTTATGGCACAGTCCTTATCATCACTCATTTCACATGTGCTCTTCTCACCAATCCATATTTACTGCTTGGAACATTTTAGGCCCTTATAGAGCCTCATAAATCCCACTTAATTTTGATTCAAGATGGGCAACATTACATCCTAAGCTAGTAGCTAAGCTAAGATCTAGCAAAGGTAGCTACAAGAACTCCCATCTGACTGAGAGCATACAATTCACATGCTGAATATCTGCGTTTCATGAAAAGGTATGATATTTGGTGAACAAGGTAAAAAACTGGAACTAAAGCTATGTGGAAGTTTTAATTGACTAATTCATCAGTAAGTTACAATAATTCAAAATATCCCAGTCAAGATGCTAGGAATTACCTTTCATCATTTGTATCAGACTTCGTACTCAAGTAGGAGAGATAACGAAGACTTTCGATGTTATTTTAAAACTATTGTGGATATATATGCCTAACCTCCTTTTTCCTTTTGCAGGTGTTGGGCTCAGAGTAATTAAGGATCCTGAATTCACAGACAATAGGATAAATATATAACTAAATGTTGCAGTGAAAGCTTCCAGAAACAATATTATTTTTCTGGCAGTTGCAGGGTATTAAAAATACATTAAGACATAGGGGAAGAGGCTATTGATACTCACTGGAGGTGATCTCATGGGTATAATGGAGGTCACGCCAAGTCATGACAAGAAATTGCACAAGTGCCTAGTCTAATTTCTCCAGTACTCACCATGCTGAAGTCTCACTGTTCCCCACCTGTCCTGAAATAACTTCTTTTGCCATGTCACTTGCCACGAAGCAGCCTTGAGATCTCATAATAAAAAGACTTTCTCTACTTAAAGGTTCAGTGAATTTCACAGTTTTATGGTGGCAGGTGGTGAGAGATCAGAGTAAGAACACAGCTGACCTCTGAAGTCTCATTTTCTCCCACCTTTCCAGAGGGCTGGACACACTGTCCATAAGTCCCTCCACACTGCTCTCCAGCAGTGTCTGTCTGTTTACTCTGGAATGGCATCAGACCCATGCTCTTTTCAGGCAGCTCAGTCCTCTCTGCTAACATATGCGGGATATTCATGAGCCAAAACACCCAAGTTCAGGGTAGATCCCCACCTTCTGAACATGGATGCAGGCATCCCAGTCCTGTAGGCTGGGATTTCTGCTGGAGCAAAGAAACCTCGGCCGCCCACAGTTATAATATGATAAAAAGGCACATTACCTCAACACTGAGAAAAGACTCTCTTGTAGCAAAAACAGAAACAGTTGATCCTTTCAGACATGTGTCTTCTTATCCAGGAGGTTTTGCCTGTGAGCATGTCTTGATTTAGACACACAATAAGTACTTTTGCTACTGTTTGTACTGTTTCTGGTTGGAGACAACTTGATATCAACCCTGTTCTAGATAATCTGGCTGTTCTCCATGGCTACTCATCTCATCCAAGCAGTCTTTCCATCTATGTACAATGCCTGTTGCCCATTTATTCCCTTTGACCCAAGATCTGTCTGCTACACTCACCATATCCAACAGCCCCACCACATTTCTAAACCCAACCCATTTTACTGATCTTATTCCGAGTTCCTGAGCAGAAGCTGCCACTTATGCCCAGCCGTAACAATTTTGCAATGCAGACTGGCCCAGGGACTGGCCAGTGTTGATGAAAACCGTTTTCATTCAGGTCAGGTCAACTTTGTTAATCTCTGTTTAGGATAAATGGCTCACAAGCCAACTCAGACTTGCAGAGTGTATTTTGAAAACCATCATGAGCTCTATTTCAAAACAGAGTGACACAAGAGAGTTTTTTCATCATAAAAAACTTAAACTTTGCATTGGCTTCTCTCTCATTAAGGGATTTAAGATGCTTTTTTTTTTTTTTTTTGTGATTCTGAGGCTCTAACTTCTGATAACTTGCAATTGGGATGTTCCTGAATACATTTCAGTGTTGGATACATTTGGTTCCTTCCTTTCTTGGATGCCTTTGCTTTTTGCCTCATAACAAAAGCTTTCCATCTGGGGCATCTTATCCAATTTATCGTTTTGTCTCTTCACCAACAAAAAGGACCAAAAAAAATTAAGAGAACATCATGACTGGGCTACTGTCCCAGGCTGGCAGTCCCTAGCTCTGATGTTTCAGGCAACAAGGAGATTTTCAGGATGTAATTTCTGGGGGAGATCCTCAGTCTGCAGTCCTCAACACATGTACATTTTCTCTGGTGCTTTACAGGTGCCTTTGTTAAGAAAAAGTAGCAAGATTTGGGATCAGGGGCCCTAGTTCCACAAGCTGTACCAATGTGCTGTTCCATGTCCTTGCACCACATCAGATTTAGGGCTATGCAAGTTCACTGGTGATGCAGATGAGGGAGCAACAGCAGCTCTGGCAGGCCCCTTTGAGCTACCTTCAGGACCAACAGCACTGCAACAGAAGGGGCAAAGATCTTGGTGCTGAAAAAAACCTACCTAGGAATCTAAGCAAGCTGGAAGTGAGTCCTCTTGCCAAAACTACACTGATGCTGGTACCCACCACAGCCAGTCCAGCATCAAGCATTTTGTTGCTAAAAGCTCTGGTCATGCCATCCTCCAGAAATAATCTCCCAGCACAGATCCCCAGGCAAGGGCTGTTCCACAGGGAATGGTTCACTGTAGGCCTGTGTACTAGTTGAAGTCAGGTGTGCAGGTGTCCAGGCAGAACAAAAGAAACACCTGTGTTTTACAAATAGGGGAACTGAGACAGAGGTGAAATAGGCAGTTAGTGTACAGTCCTATGGGAATGCTGAGATAAAACCAGGGACCGAGAGAGTTCTCCAGAGTCTAAAGTCAGGGCCCCAGTCGTAGTGTCAGCATTACACACATGTACACACACACGGCCTCTCTGGCATCTGCCCTGTGGGAAGCAAAGAATTTAATATTTATCTCTTCCAGTCTTTCTTGGCAAATAAAATCATGAATATCTGTACAGCCCTTTAAGAGCCTTGAACAGAAGGCTCCATCAAAGCACTGTATTAATAGTTTGTTTGTTTTTGAAAAAGGGAACAGATGGACAAAATCTTGGAAAAAGGAAGAGAGAAACAAGATGTGATTCTGTGTTGTAAAATTCCTTTCCCACTTCCAGAAGTGACTAATACTCTCCACTTGGTGATATTGTACAACAGAGATAAAAGGTAATGGATTTGCTAGATTTTTTTTGTATGTGTAGAAATCTCTTTATCAAACAAAGCTACAGACTGCTGGCCCCAGTCTCCACTGATTTAATGAAAACATGACATAGAGTTGCCAATTGATAAAGCCACTTCTGGCATTTTTTTATTTCCTTATCTCCCTTGTTCTTAGGGAAGTGATGAGGCATTGTCAGCCATGGAATGCCTGGGTGCTGGATTGCAGACACCTCACAGCAGCTCCATAAAGATGGGTTTCCACTGACAGATCACTCCGCACCATTCTAGACCAACTGAAGCTGACATGCCTCTTCCTATGCTTCTTGAGGTCTTACTTATTTCGAGCCACTTCAGTGTACTCTCCCTGTGGATGTTCCCAGAGAGCAAACCCTGTTTCTTCTGGGTTCATCATGGATTTGCTTTTAGAGCTGCCAAGAACCTCTAGCACCAAACTCTGGTCCTGCAAATTCTCTTATGAAACAACTTGGCCAGTAATGGTCACTTGAAAGCACAAAACAAGAGCAGGAATAGAGTTGAGTTTTCCTACTTCCAAGTGCCTGTGCTTGAGATGAAACAATCTGCACTTTGTGTTTGCACCAAGTATGTACAGGTAAGCCCTTTCAGTTTAAGAGAACAGAGAAGGGTCCAACAGCAAGCAAACATCCTTGCAGCTATTGAGGTAGCTTCCATTAATACCCACATAGCTCCTAACAGCTTCCAAAGTAATTTTTAAAGTCATAAACCTGCTTCAGCCCCATCCAGGCCTTTAACAGGCAGGTGAGCTGCATGCTAGGTAAAAGTGTGCATTCAGAAGTGCTACTGCATAGCATGAGTTCCAATCAGAAAGGCATCACATTGAGATGTCTTCCGGGAGAGTAAATTCCAACCAGCTGTGTTGTTTAATTGCCAATAGGTCACATATACATTTATGTGTATTTTCACATATGTTTATATGCAAGGTCATTACAATCAAAATTGAAAGATTTCACTAAAAAATAACAATAGAAGAACTTTGTGAGAACATTTTCCAGTATCACAGCAAAACTGGAATATCAATAACGATACAGCTTTTCAATTCTTTACAATAAAAGGATCAGCTGGAAATGCAAAAGGCCAGTATAACTTCCTGGAATGGAAGGCAGCAGGGGACATACAAGTGCTCCTTCTCTAGCAGAGTGCCACAAAACTCCTGATGGCCATGAATATCCAGAAGCCCCCTTAGGCCACCAGTTTGGCACCATCATTTCCTGCCATGGGCTGGAGGATAGTGCTGACTGCCAGACAACCATCACTACCATTTCTTTACAAGACATGGAATTTCTGGGAATCAGCAAGTTCTTGCTGCTGACTCAAATTTGATCAGATGTGGCTTGAGATGGTGCAGCTGGGTCTGAATATCTTCGCTATTGAATGTACTAGCTGGAGCACAGAACTAGATTTCCAGCCTTCACTGAAGCACATTAATTGCCTTAGCACGAGGTTTAAACATCACGTCATGATGGGCAGAATTTGCCTGGCAGTGCCCAGCGACTCCGAATGTTAAAAGGAGGAGGGTGAGATCCAGGATTTGCTCAGGAACACTAGAGGCCACAGAGGTGCTGGAATTCGTGATAATCAGGATATCTTCATGTGTTTTATAACAACAAGGAGGTGTACTTTATTGTGTGTCCCATCCCTTCCAACCTCTCTGGCCATCCACAAAGTCCCACACTGGAAAATGCCTGTGGAAGGGTGCTCTGAACTCTGCAGGCCCTTTTGGGCACACCACGACAATCTTGGCATTGTGGGAGGGGCAACAGCAAGAGTGCAAGAGCGCAACAGCACTGCTGGGCACCTGGGGAGGAACAAAGCAATTCCGAGGAACACTGAAAATCCTCACAGCAAGTGCACCTCTACTCTTTTTTGAGTTTGCTTACAAGCACCGGGAGATGAACTGTGGTCCCCAACTTCCTCCCACCTCTCTGCAGTGAAAGGCACGGCAGTCAGGGCAGCACTCCTGTTCCACACAAGGGCCGACTCCCTCTGCTCCAGCCAAGGAGCTATCCTGGGGAAGCACTCCTGAGACTGGGTGTTCAGCACCCGGGAAGGGGAAAGCTCAGCCTGGGGATGTGGCCACAGGCACCACCAGGCATGGCTGGGGCAGGAGCCTGGTCACCAGCCCTCAGGAGGACAAACAGGGGACAGAAGAGAAACTCAGGCTGCTGAGTCCGGTCTCCTGCTGCTGGAAGTAAACATATCCTAGGAGTTTACCAGGTTCATCTTAAAACTGCTTTATGTCTTTGGGTTTTGGTTTGACTTTGTGCTCCTAGAAGTTCTGCTGGGAGCTTTCATACCTTTTTTCTGGTGTAGTGCTGCTGGGGTCAGGACAGAGCAGGAGTGCTGCCTTGTTCTCATGCTGTGTTTTAACACACAGAAACTATATTTATACACACTACAGGTCAAATTGCATGTGTGTAGGGAGGCAAGGCACAAGTTGTCTTGTGCCAAGGCAATGGAGCAAGAAAATATCCAAGGGAATTGCATGCATGGCAAGGATGGAACAAGTATTTCATGTACAGCTCCTTACAGATGCACTTCTGTCCGCACCAGGATCAAAAACTTGTTATAACAAAGAGCTTTATAAAACACAGAGATGTGATTCCTGCTCCAGGGTACTTGTGCTCTATGTACAGGTCTCCAGAGATATGCAGCTGTGAGGCCAATTTTGCTGTGCAGGCTGGAGTAAGTCACCCATCATCTGTGTCAGCAAAGTGGGGATTGCTGTACTCCGAGATCCTTGGATGAAGATCATCACTCAATACCAAATTCTTTGCAGTTCCATTTTACCATCTGATTTCTACAGCAGCCAGTGCTCTATATAGAAATGTCATTTGCTTCATCTCACAAATCCACTGATGAGCTGTTACAGGCCCAGATGTCAAGCTTTACAGCAGGAAAAAAAATTAAGGTATTTGTGGTAGTTTTGTATTTTGTTTAATACAAAAATAAATTAGGCATTTCTCTGTTAGAAATGCAAAGGGAGCACTGAGGTAGTGGATGGATCTTCTCTAAATAGATTGAAGGGACTACGCATACCAGCGGAAAATAAATGGAAAGGATGGACACAGCCACTGCAATGTCAGAGTTACAGAACTGTGAGCCCTAGCCTCAAAAAAATCAGGGATTAAGGAACTAAAAGGATTTAAAGGAAAGGAAAATACAAATACTTTGCCTTGGAAGGGGTTTCACTCTTACCTGTGTGCTTTCCCTCAGCCAACATAAGCATTATAAAAGAAGCTTTAATAAAGAGATTTACTGATGATATTCCAGGGGCAGGGAGGGTCCCTACAGGAGACAGAAGGATGATAAAAATGGCAGGAGCTGTGCGTGCTGGGAGATAATCTTACTTCACTTGCTCTAGCAACTGCCAAGGGACAAGAAAAGCAGCAATTAATTATGATCATATTTTTTGAAAACTTCTTTTTGCTTTGAGAGTTTACTGCTGGTAAAGGAGCCAAAGGTTTTATTTTTAGAGTACGGCTTTTGTTTTGATATTGCCCAGTCCTGAACGCATGAAATCACTCTATAATAGGGGATGTAGCAGGGTGTGTGCAGGGGGCCTTTGGAACAGCTCCAGCCCATCCTCCCCAGGTGTTATGCCAAATCTCTGAACAGACATTTTCATTTTCCCTGCACAGTCCAAGCATATGCAAAGGGGTGGGAAACAACCTCCCGCTTCTTCTACAACTGAGCGAAGCGATATAAAAACCTCATTCTCTCTCCTTTTATGTTGCCCATAAAGCTCCAAATGTTGCTCTTAAATGGAGTCCCCCTCATGCATATAATTGAGTGAGTGATTTCTCAGCCACCTGCATTATGATTTTACTGGGCCAAATGTTGCCTGTTTCCTCTGTTAAAGCACTTTTTGCTGAGTTTTCAGCTGCTGCCATGCATGGATTTTCCAGAGCAAGCATAGATAGCAAGCAGTGTAGGACAATTAACACTTCCAGCTAATCTCATTAACTTCCATTGTGCATCAACAACAATATAAGATTCAGACTGATATCACTTGCTGCTTTCTTAGCAACCCTAAAAATCCTGTGCCCTTTCTTTTTTTGAGAATCTACCTTCAGAAATAAAAAGCCCAACAGTTCCAGAGATAATTCATTACCACCACACTGGAGTGAGCGCAATAGCTCCCTGACAGGGATGCGTAGGAAGGTTGGCTTCCTCTTGCTCCTGCCAGGCTGGATTTTCTGATGTCTAATAATGCAGCTGAGCTCAATTTGCAACCTGAGCTGCAGAAGAATTTCCCCTTCCTTCATCAGACAAGTTAAAAAAACAAGTAGAAAGTAAAACTGTCCTTTACTTAATTTTTTAAAATGTTATTTTACTTCATTTATACATTTTTTCGTTTTTCACTTATTGAAACATTATATGGTCATCACTGTCCAGCTTTCAAAGATGTTTGGAAAACAGAAGAAAGACATAAGAATTTCTGTTCTACAAATGGGGAAACTAAGGCATCAAATGTCGTGAGACATCCCAACACCCACAGATCACCAGGCAGCTAATTTTTCCCAGTTCAGTATTCTAATAGACCAACATCTGCATTGTCTGATACTTGGAAAAAATGGAATAAAATGTTGACAGTCTCAGATTTGTGATAAAATATAAAAAATAATTTCATTTTTCTGTTGAACATTATGCTTTGAGAAATGGTAAGGTACAAGTATGGAGAGAAAGTCAGAGATTCTCCTAGATCATTAAAACCAAAAGTTCTATAAAAACTGCTTTTTGCAGTATTTCTCATAAAAATTTGGGTTTAGTTTCAAAGCCGGCTGTTCCTTATCAAATTGTTTCTAGGGGAAAACCAGCCAAATACAAAGAACAATCTAGGCAAGACAGACTCTCCTCTTTCCTACATGGCCATGCTATTGTCAAGACAGACAACTCAGGACAAATTAGGCCAACTGCACCCACAAAAATAATGTTGAAGTCTGCGTGCAATAGCTCATGCATCACTGCTGCCCCATACTGACCATTCACTCCTCCTCTGTCCCTGAAAAACCTTTGACTTCCATGAACACTGAAGATTAGGGTGTTTCCCTTCCCTCGATCTCCAGATGGACTATATTTCCCATCAGGTTTTCAGTTGAATTGCAGCCTCCTTTCTCCCTGGGCTTGTTTCTCCCAATAGGCCAGAGGGTTTTGGGAAAGACTGAGTTTCACCCATGAAGCCTGTCTCAAAGGAGGTTTCAACACCCTTGGATACCCCTCAAGCCTCAACTGCTTTTCCACAGGGAAAATATTTTTAATCTGAAATGCTCCAGTTTAATTTCCATCAAGAATCAGTTTTCGGAGCAAATAAAATTTTTCTGTGCATTCTTTATGCCTTTTTGTTTGTTTGTTTGTTGTGTTTTGTTGGGGGTTTGTTTTGGCTTTTTGGTTTGTTTTTTTCTTTGTTTGTTTGTTTCTAAATGTTATTTTATTCTCCTTTGTCTAGATTCATTTTATTACTTCATCAAACTTTGCAAAGCCACTCTCAGTACATCATAACCATGCATTAGATAATGATCTAGCTGTACTCATGGTTTGCTGTTTTCCTGGCTAGTTTAAATGGATGTTTTGAATCCTGGCAAATTCACAAATTAGGTGGCAAGGGGTAAATATGCAGTACTTAACATGCAAAGCAAAATCAAGGACATGTTGATCTTTGTTTGGCTTTGCAGTCAGTGTAAACAAAGTCCTGCAACTTCCATAAAGGAAAGCTAAAAATTAAAGGCTATGATTTTTTTTTTAATTTTTTTTTTCCAGTGGAGATTTTTGTGTCTTCCTGTGCTGGGGTTTAACTTCTTCCTGTTGCTGCTTAGGTAATTTCTTTCACGTTCAGTACAGTTTATGGAGAGAGCTATCATCTCATCGAACCTGACCTATTCACCTTCTTTCCATAGAAATAGGGCACAGGTTACGATAAGTGAAAAAGATCCAGTAATCCTGCCTTGCCCTCTTCCTGGTAGTGCTGAATTACATCCTATAATCTCTCTTCCAGGGCAGAGCCTATTATTTGAAGAGATGGGACACAGAGCAGATGCTACAAGTTTTACTGTCCTTGGTGTCGTGAATTAATTGGCTGCTACAGATAGTTTATTCCTTTCTCTCACAGAAATTACTATCCAAGACCCACATGGTCAACAGCTGCTTCTTCTTAAGATGGTACAAACTGTCTGTTAATTGAGCACTTGGATGCACACAGTACCTGTAGATGACACTGGTGAGGGGGTAGCTGATTTCTTTTCTGGAGCACCCATTCTCCATGTGTTTTTATCCTGTCCAATGTAACTAAGGAAACTCACCAAAACCTCTGACAGTTTTTGACATCATGTTGGGATAGTGACTTCTGCAGTCTATTATATACCCCTCCACTAAACACTGAATGTACCCTGTATTGATTTTTAGATAGAAAAGTGGTAGAGAAATTGCCCTTCCACAAATGAAACTAATTTGCTTCTTTTTCCAGAGAGTAACAAACCACAGCAGATACTTTCTGCTGTAACTTTGGCTAAAACTCTAATCCATCTGGAAAGTAGAGCAGCATCAGTCCCACCTTTGGAAGGAGATGCCAAGGAAAGAAGCTACTTGTTCACCCTCAGCAGAACTGTGTCAGCAAGTGGGCAGCCTGTGCTTGGCAGGGGTAGGAAGTAGAAGAGACAGATAGGTAGATCCTTGAGGGCTAGGAAGTTGCTTGGAGATGAGATCCTGTTAAGTTACTAAGAGAAAAGAGATTTTGTTCTGCAATGACTTGTGCAATTATTCCTTCTGCTGGAAAATTCAGTAGGGACAAGTGTAAAAAGAGGAAGGTAAAAGGAAGAACAACCAGTCTCCTTTGAGATAAGAGTGAGGAGGGCATGGGAATTATCATGCATGGCATAGCACCCGGGGTGTGAATACCAAGCACATCTGAAGATGAAGAGCTAGTTCATGTCCTTTCTCCCCATGACAAGGGTCGGGACCAAGCAGAAACACGTGACATGGGTCATGTTCATGACAGAAGAGCAGAAAGCTGCGAGAGTACGTGAGGATAGTCAGGACTTGGCACCAGGACCCATCACCTGATAAGGAAATGCTGTTTGCAACCAGCAGAAGAAGGCAGGAGCTGGCAGCCAGTGCTGCCTGTTGAAACCAACTCTCCACACTTCAGATGGGGTCTGCAGAAAGCAGGAACACTCCTGCAGCCACTTTCCTTGGAACAAAGTATTGGGGCACCCAGGAGGGTGCACAGGGAAACCAGTCATTAACTGGTACTGTTATTTGCACTGTTATTTAGTAGCTACCTGGTCTGGGAAAACAGGTATCAAGGACCAGACAGTGGTTTGGACTTTTTTTAGTTAGTTAGGGAAAAAAAAGCCGAGCAAGGCTGTGCGCAAAACAGTTTCTGAGCAAAGGAATCACAAGCACCTGCTCTGACTCTGCCGTCCCTTCTTCTACCACACTAGCTGTGACTGTGCCTCTGCACAGGCATCTGACACTTCATGTTTTAGAGAATAAAACTAAGTAAAGGAAGAAAAATTAAAGGATTTTTTTTTTTTTTAAAGTGGGGAATAGAGGACAGCACCACATGTTACTCTACTCGGATTTACAGTAGGCTGTTTATCTTCTAGAGTGAGGCTTACTTGTACCATGGACTGAATTTTTTTCTGAGAAATAGGCCGTGTTTACAGCTCCTTGGCAAGGGGTGCACATAGTTACTGAGTTTTGCTCTATCCACATAAAAGATGCCCAGAGATCACAGCAAGCTGCTGGTAGATCTAGACCTGGCTCCTGTGCATGTCCTACTCACTAGACTGGTTCCATTTCCTTAGGGTAGCAACCATGCAGGGTCTAACAAAACTAAAATACTTAATCACCAGACATAACCTAAACCCTGAAGCACTTAAAACAAATACACTATACTACTACAACCATTCGGTCCCACAGCTCCCATCCCATAGATATCAGCCTCAGGATTGCTCTCACAGCATGGCTGGGCTGCCAAGAGCCTTGCTGGCAGTTAGTCCTTGGGCTGCACTGGGCAGGCTCCTGCTAAGCTGCCTCCCCTTCTGCATGTAGGGCCAGAAACCCCTGGGGGATCAACCCAATCAACAAGAGGAACGATATGAAGATGAGAGGTCTAGCCCTCTCACACACACTGGCAGCTCATTTCTCACACACCCCTAAATTCTGATTTGGGTTAACTACCAGACTATCTGCCTTAACCACAACCACCAGATGCACCTCAGATGAAACCCAGACCCTCATACAGTTTCCCAGAACTTCCTTTCAGCTCAGACATGGCCTCACTCAGCAAGTCTCTGGTCACCTGGTAGATGTACCATGAAATTACAGTTATTACATTTCCCCTCTTCTTTCCTGTTCATCTAGTCTGCTTAGACATCCTGCTCACCTCTGTTTTGGCAGTATTATCAGAAAAGCACCCAAGGGTAAACAAGTACAAGCACTAAGATACAAGTGTCAAGATATATGGGGTAACTAATACATCATTTGTGGGCGAAGGTAGCTTGCTTCCCAAACACACATCCATCTCCCAGTAGAAGAATGAACTGGGAGATACCCAGTTTCCTCTTTTTTTTCCTCTCATTTTTCTTTACCCTACTGAAGGGCCCAGCTGATTTTTGTCATTTGTCCTTGTTTGTGGTGGTGGGTAACACCAGTTCTTAGCAGAGGGCTGAGAAATACACAGTTGCTACCTTCTCCCCCTGGCATCTTATCCTCCGCCTTTCCCGTTGGAATACACTGTGGTATTGTGTCCTGGCCTGGCATGGGTGGCTGCATGGAGATGCCACTGCCATCCAGATAATCAGTGATTATTGCTATGACAGTGTCTGAACATCACTACTCAGAGGAAAATTTGAGGCATTTATTAGGCCATGGTGGTTTCTGAGGGCACAAAATGGGATTGGGCTCTCTCATCCCCATAGTCCAGACATGAGAAAGTAAGTCCCTTGCACCTGTCAGTGAGCCTTATTGCCAGGAGAGAGGAGCTGTATTTGATTATTATTTTTTTTAAACAGCTCAGTAGATCATGTCAGCAGACAACAATGTGCTCACTCCACAAGACACAGAATTTGACAGGCAAAACAACCTGCCAGTTACTTATCATTAGTGCAAATGACTGATTTTTCGGTTCACCGGCAGTTCAGAATAATCTGAAGGTTTTATTTTGAGTCAAACTGAAGAATTTTTTTCCAGAACTTTCAGCTCACCTTGATGTTTTACATTTCTACTCCAATCTCTTCTAAGTAAAAATTTTTACTACAGTTCTAAAAACTGGAAGAAAACCCAAAAAAGTGGGATGCTTCATTTGATCCAAAACTATTTCTATTAGTTTGATTTCCAGCTTAAAAAAGCTGGAGGGGAGGAGGGAGTAAGGGATGTGTGTGTGGATTCAACAGCAAATATTTCTACCAGTAAAGAGAAAACTGTATTCAGTTGAAATCTCAGATTTTCCTTGACCAAAGCCTTTTAATGAAAATTTTGGAACAGCCTTATCCTGCTTCTTTCCCGCTTCTCCTACCCTTCCCGGTCAGGCTGCAAGGCCCATCACCCACATCTATTTTTTGTAGGCTCAGAGATCATAAGTCAAAAGGGAAAGAGCTACTCATTTCCCATCACTCTCATTCCTCACTCCCAACAGTATCCAAGGTCTTTTTCACATCAGTGAATCCCATTCTGCCTCATCCCTGACTATTTCAGCCATCCAGAGCCAGCCTTATGCCATCCACTGGCTTGGAAATAAAAACACATTTAAGAGTCAACCAAGGGGAAAAAAAAAAAAAAGAAAGCAGTAGGTGTGCAGGCCAGCCCTGCAGGTGATTCTGCAATTGAGTCTTGGCTCAGGGCAGTAAGTGTTAGTGACTTTTAATTTCCTCTGTCCCCAGGCATCCTGGATAATATCACTCAGATAGCACCGATTCAACTCCTGACCTGGCAGACAGTGCTGGGTGTCCCACCATGCTCCATTGAGTGCACTAAGCCTCACATAAGCCCACTAAGCCACCAGGCTACTTTGGTGAGTCATTTAATAACACTGAACATGCTTTTCCCTACAACTTTGCAAGGAGGGGAGGAACCTACTGCAGGGAATTAAAGACCTCCAAACAAATTTTAAACACAAATTGAATTTTTTAATTGGACTGGAGTGTTGAAACATAATCAGATCTTGACCTCAAACCAGATCAAGAAGGAGAAGTAGGCAGTCAGTTGGCTCTGGAGGTTTGTAAGGGGTCACAGCTGCCTTTAATAACTGATACTGCAAGTTAATAGCTTGGTTCAGGATGGGAATAGACTAAAGATGATACCAAGGAGTTGAGTTTTAGTTCAGCTTGCTAATATCACAGGATGATCACAACTGGAAGAGGAGGTTGGAAAGACTCACGGGTTACTATATTTAAGTTCTTGCTATTGTAGACCTCCTCTTCTTGTAATTGTGACAATTTTTTTTAAGTTTGTCAGGCCACATCCTTATGCGGGACATTCTTGCATTGATTGCTCCTACTGGGAAGCAATTTCAAAATCTGAGTGTTAGAAACTTTTTCCTAATTAGCAGCCCAGGACTCTGTGGTTAGCAAATAATATTCTCCTTTAGTTTTAGTAGCTACTCTCCTCATCTCTTTAGAGGAAACCCACAAAGAGGGTCCTGACCTGAATAGCAACAAGGAACAAATTATATTTTTGCCCGTCTTGAGAGGACAGGTATCAATTGAATGCTGGATCATGACCACAGTTTTACTTGATGCCTATTGATCAGGTGTTGGTTACGCTGAAAAAAAAGAAGTGTTGGACCATTATTTGGTAGCTGCACTGCTACCTTGTACTACCTTTCATTTTAACCCTGTTCTCTGCCTCAGCTGCACATGGGTGCACATTTCCAAAAGTGTTAAAGGGAGCTGAACCGAGTCGAAAGTTTGCACATAGCTTTGAGAATTACAGACTCCAAGCAGGATCTCAGATCTAAATCTCCAGTTCATCATCTGCTGAAAGATCAACAAAAACCTCTTTGTAATTGTCTGAGAGCCACTGGGTTGCAAAGTCCTTAAGCATTTGGCTACTACTGAGAATCCTACTCTGATGTTTATTCAAGTCATGACCAGAGCACCCACCGTTCCAATTTGCAGACAACAGGAACTGGGAGCATTTGGCATTTTTGAGCATCTTCGATCTGTTAACTGACATTTTCTGAAGATGAAAAGCCTTTGGGTTGACTGCCCACAGGAGAAGGCCCCCAAACCCCCAGACAATTCCTGCATGGGCCTTGGCAGTGGGCCCAGACAACGTCAACAAGCTTTGAGCATGACTTATAGCACTATCTGAGACAGTGAAGAAAGCAGAAACTCCCATGACAGCATTCACATTCAGGTCTTGTTGATGAAACTACCAGGCATTAATGCCAAAAACAGCAGAGATTATTTTTTGCCATGTGGGCTTCAAAATTCACATCAACAGGCAGAGTAACATCTTTCACATAGTTCCTTAAAACATCTCTATGCCACAAGCCTATTCCTCACACCCACCTGGCAGCAGGCTCGCCCATGGCAAGGCACAGCTTCCTCCTCATTTCATCCTCCTCCAACACTCCCATTTGCGTTTTGTCCACTTGTTGCATCCTGTCTAATTCCTGTTCAGGCGTTCATCAGGGAGGGGAAGGTTGTTTTTCCTTCTTGCCTATGCTGCACCCAAAGTAATGAGCGCTGAACCTTTGTGTGATCTCCTACCTGATACTCTGATTTAAGGTGGGACTACAAGAGCTTCCTTTTTTCACCCTTGACAACCAAGAGGAAAACACACAAGTTTAGCAAAACAAGACAATTTGGAAACCTACTTGGGGGTCTGTCCAAAACATTTAATTTGACAACCAGCATTCTAGGGTTGGAGTTGCTTAACTTTGCCCTCCCTCTTTCTGCGCTTCCAAACCAAAGTTCTGCACATCAAAAATATCCTTTTGAAACAGAAGTCAAAATGCTGTCTGCAAGCCATGGGAAAGCATTTGATGTCAACATCCCTATTCTTCCCTTGACCAAAACTCAAACCATATTTAACACTAAGGAGCAAACAGGCTGGGCCTTTCAGAAACAGTTTTGGGCAAAATTGACTCCTCATTCACAAACTCTAACAAGTTCTTCATGCAAAGCAACACAACCACAACTTTGGGTCATTTGTGACCTTGGCCTTATTCAAAGCAAATGAGAGCCTAATGCTTACATATTTTAAGTCCTGATCCACAAACATCCAAGCCCTCACTTTGTTTGCTCAGTATTAAAAAAATATGGGTTTTACTTTCTTTTTTTCCTTACGTCTCTTTTCAAACAAATCCTTCCTGCCTTTGGACAAGCTGACATTGTGTGTGTCCTTGAGTGTGTTCAAAAGCAAGGCAGAGCGTTCCTTTCTCATTACATGGCTTGGCTTATCAGCCCAGAAAAGGTTTGGGTTTCAGGTGTGGCTCTGTGCCAGGTGCGACTGGCCACACACCATTCACACAGCACCAGAGGCAGAGGTACCAAGCATAGATAGGCTTACAGACTGTTCTTTATCACAAGTACCAGGAAACTCTGCTCTCACCTGCTGATCCTCACAGACAAGCAAACAGCCTGTAGCCTCAGAAGATGGATCAGGAGGAATTAAATTATATTTAACAGGTTGATTGAGTGATATGATATGATTTGCCCACTGAAAGCAGGAATAGATCCTCAGCTGTATTTCTGTTTCATTGCTTGCTGCTCTACGGCCAAAATCCATAGAGAAGACAGGCTGGTAAAACTGGGGCAAGGTATTTGCCTCTGCTAATGTATTATCAAGGGCATTAATGCAGAGATTTTACCTCCTAAAGTGGACTGGAAATTATTTAAAAGAGACAGGTGAACAAGGAAATAGTTCCTAGACAATGTGCTGAGATGGTGTGCTAGATTATACCACTGCAGAAGGTCTGCATCCTCGGACACCCATAAAAACAGGACTACCTTGAATCCATTGAGGTGTCCTGTTATTGCACACAAGTAACAACAAACTGGTAACTCAGCTTTCACCTTTTAATTTTGAAACTGCATACTCTATTTACATATAAATGTAAAATACTATACATGTGAACAGTTTTCTTTAATGTCTCATAGTGAAGATGGACTCTGTATGCTGTCTGGATGTTCAACAACCCCAAGACCTTCTACCATTCTTTCTTGTGCCACTTTGCATTTATCTAACACCTTATGAAGTTACTCAGAGGTTACTACTAGAATCATTCAGAACATGCATCTCCAGCAGGATTGGTAGTGAACAGTCCACATCTCTTCCACCAGTGAATCATTAAAACCCATGCCCTGGTGTTCTTCAATTGACCAAGCAGTTTCAACTTTGACTGGTTGAAATTGCCAAACCAGCTGGAGCGTATTGAAAAGTGGTGCCTCCTGCCATAGAAGGTCTTCCACCTAGCAGATCAACTCTTGCAAAAAAGAGGGAAGGGTGGAGATGGTAGGAAGAAGAAGCAGCTCCTCTGGAGATGCGGTGCATGTGAGGAGATTGCAAGCTTTGAGAGGGCCGTGCAGCCACTGGTAACTTTTCTAAGCTCCCAGTAACCCTTGCACTCATTTGAGTTAAGTGTCTCTGTACTCTGGAGAAGCTGCAAACATTTGCAGGCTCTAGGTAATTCCTGAGCAGGTAGCATTGGCTAGTTAATTATGCCCTGCAGCTCCTCACTCACGGAATTAATCAACAGCCCAGAATTCACAGTCTGAATTCATTCCCCTGATTCACAGCCTGGACAGAGTTCTTACAACAGGGGAATCTCAGGTGCCTGGTGCTTCTGGTGCAAGTTTTCAGGTGACATGCCAGTTTAGCAACACTTTCAGGATTTGCCAATGTTTTCACAGGAGGAGGTCCTGAGCACTGAGATGGTTACGTAGTCCCTTCCCACAACTTAAAGCAGGTTTAGCATTCCCTGAAGCATTCAGCAGGTAAAAGAGCTCAAGTCACTTTTTATACAGTTGGTGATATGGCTGTCCTGATCACAGGGGCACAGTATTCTGCAGTCTTAGAGGTGTTTACCGTTGCAATAATCCCACAAGTCGGGACACTTGCTTTTCCCATTGTACTCCTAGGGAACTGAATCACAGCACTGATGTAACTTGCCTGAGGCAAAATATGAAGTCTGGGGCAGAACAGGGAACTGAGCACAAGTCCCTGAAATTCTTGGCAGGCACTCCATGCTCAGGCCATCCCAGTGGCCTGTCATATTTGTGAAAACAACTGGCAGGGCGTTAGGTGGAGTGTCTAAGATTTTAACTTGCTTGAGCACGCATGGAAGTGCCAGCCATACCTATGTGGGTGAATCTGCTGCAGCAGGATGGATGGGATGCCATTGCATCACAGCCCAATAACATTCTGCAAAAGCCTCAGGAAGAGAACCTGGTGCCAGGCATGGGATTGGCAGGCGAACTGTGGGCAGCCAAGGAACCTCTGCACAAGCAGCATCATGCAACACCTGATCCAAAGCCCAAAGCAGCCATCATCTCCAACACACTTTGAACACACTTGTTCACTCAACACCAGAGAGATCTGCAAGAGATCTGTTTTGTGTGTGGTAATGTCCAGCTGGTAAGAGATAAGTATTAGACTTTTGCAGTGCCCTGCACACACTCCAAATTAAGCAAACCCTGAGTTTTAAGGCATAAACACAGCACAATGTTTTCTCTTCTAAGATGCAACTCTTTTAAAATCCAACTTCAACAAAGTGCAGAAGCACTAACCTGAACTTACTAGCAATGCTCCTTGAGACTCTAAGATGCCCCCATTCATTCAGAGATCAATCAAAAAATGATGATGCTCCATCTCTGTCTGACTTCCTGTCTTGGGGCTTTGTTTTCTCAGGAAAGTGGTGAACATGGGATGAAAATTCTGTGGAAATGATGGAAAGCATTGAAGTACACTTGGGCTCAGCTCTCCAGCAGCAGGGCACTAAGCACCAGGGTGGGCTTTTGCTTTTTACTTTACAAAGATAAAAACCCTGCCTGGAGTTTGTACAGCTGGGAGATGAATGGAGTCAGTGCATAAAAACCACCCAGCACTGGCAGCAGCAGAGAGATAAAAGTTGCTAGAATTTGATTGCACTCATTATTAAAACTTATCTTTAACCATCTCTCTGTCTATTGATTTCTAGCCAACTATTAACTAGCAATGACCTTAGTGGCTTGAAAATAACTTGGGAAGTCAAGAAAACAAAAGGGGACCCAGCTGCATACAAAGAACCAAGATATTTGCAGAGACCCTCTTTGCTTCTGCTCATTGCAATAAACTTGTGCTGAGTATTTTTCCATTTAAACATCTGAGTCAATGATCCAAGAAGCTGAGGGTGTGGACAAGCAATTGAGTGTACAGAGGAGCAAAAGCAAGGAATAGGAGTTAATTGTAAGTGTGTCTAGAGCCTTGAATTTAAGTAATCTCAGGCAAATTCAGAAGACAAAGGTTCAAGTTTTAAGAGCTTAGCTCCACTGGCTGTAAGTTTTCATGTATAATAAGGAGAAATATTAATTATACACAGGTCAATTGGTCTTTTTCAGGACACAGCATTATACTGTATCTAGTGCCAGGGAAAGCCACTTCTTGTTGTTTAAACACCTGAGAGAAGTTGGCAATAGGAGTTCTTTTAGACTGAGAAACCAAGTATTTCATCATACACCTATATTTTATCATCCAAGCTATTTCAGGCCTCATGATTCTCCTTTTAATGATCTAAGAATTTTCACCCCATGTCCTTTCCCTCTACCAACACATCTACCCCTAGCTGTAGAGGCCTTCGAGATTCCCTCACAGTCACCATGACCTACACCTTAAGCCAGCTCTGTACCCACAGCATCCTCAGAACTCTCCCCCTGCCCCATACACTCAGCTCCTTCCCATGGCCTGAAACTATCAGGTGGGGAAGACGCAGCATTTATTGTGGTTTGTTTCAGGCTATTTGTGCTCAAACTGGACAGTCATCCAGCTGGCCAAACAGCACCTATAACTTTTGAAAACTCCTCAAGTCTTGTACACAGAACACACTATTGCCTCACCATTGATTTTCAAGAAGGATTATTTGGGTTTCCCTATTTAGGTGGCTGATCAACAGGTTCTAGAATTCCTGAAAGAATACAATAAAGATACCAGTGTTACTATTTTGACAATAATTAACATTCTTATACACCACATTCTACACTACCTTGGTTTTGGCCTTGCTTACTATTATGGTCAGAGCAGTAGTACCTAAGATCTTGGAAAATTATGGCCAACATGTGAGTCTGTCGATTTAAATCCCATCCTGGATCCAGTAGCAGATCTGTGTGAGAGAGTAAAGTGAAATATGCAAAATAGGGCAAATTGTGGTAACTATACAGATCGAAGTGGGAAATTGCAGAGAGAAATGTGGGATTCGTTGGATTTTAAAAATCAAATGTAGGTCTGTTTCTCTTTTACGGAGAATCATGAGGGGATTCACATATCCAAGTTTACACAGGGCATAGTCAGACATAGTGGAGCAAGAAAAGCCAATGTCTCTTTAGTCATAGTCTCACACTACAGAAAAAGTTCTTGCAAAATTCCGGTGCTTCCAGTTTGTGGGGAAATCCTTTAGAAGAGATTTGTGTGCTTTCTCATTCTCTCCATAGGCAAACCAGGACTGCAGGGGCAGCATCAATGAAGTCATCTGAGGCCAGAAGAGGAAGGTATCCAAAATCATCTTACTTTGAAACCTAAATAGATGTCTAAATATTTTGGCAATTTAACCAAAGGATTCTTCTTGGACTGACACTCAGATGATCCACCATACATCCTCTTCAAAGAATTTTTGAACCTTTTGACTCAATTTGGTCCCATTCGAAAGAGTGGTAGAAATTTCAGGAACAAGAAGCTCCTACAGGATTTGGCATAACCCACAGAGGAGTGGAGGTAGAGATACAGAGGAGTTTCCACTGTGGAAAGGCAGGTGGTACACAACCTTCAGGGAGTGAACAGCCGCCTGGCCGAATAGCACGTGTGTCCTGGCTGGCCAACCAGAGCTTGCTCAGCTCTGTCCCAGCTACAGCATTACGTTATCTTCCATGTCGTAGAGTCACAGGAAGAGCACTGTGAAAAGAGCTGGGGTTATTATGGTAGAAACAGAAGTAGGATGAAAAGGCCAAAGGACAAAAATCCACAGGAGACTTCAGTAACTCTGGTGTTCAGGAAACAACAAGGCTCTTTCCCATCCCTTCATCTTCTTCCTGTGAAGGGTGAGATTACCCACCCTAAAGGCAGGAAGACGCATACACCTCCCTCACCAGAAGAGGCATGGCATTATAATAGCAGGGCTATTTTTTATCCCAGGAAAAAGAATGAAGTCAGCTATTTACACTGGACAAATTACAAGCTCTGGAAAGCACACGAGGCACACAAAGAGAGCAGTTGTATCACAAATAAATATGTGGTGGGGGGAACTTATTGATTAGCTTTGTAAACGCAGTTGCCCAATCAATAGCAATTTCTGGAAATGCCTGGTACTTATTTGGTACAGCTTGTACAATGAGGATAAATAATAAGAGTACTTAAGGGGCACATCTCCTGACACCACTGCCGAGCTCTGTCCAACACAAAACCAGAACATGGTACAACAATTGCACAAGACAGGACTAATCCCCTATACTTCTAAAAACAGAAAAATCACAAGCACAAATCCAAACACAGCCACAATATCAAAATAAACAGCTGGATCCCAAAGGTATCTAGACAAGTTCCTGCTGTTCTTGCTGTAGATGGCTGGCGCTGGACCCAGGACGGTACAAAACACCCGTTCGTTATACCCAGCTGGGCAAGCCCTGTGTCCCTCAGGATCCCTGCTGGATGGGAGTACACAGATCCTCCCCTCCTCCTTGAATGACCAGGATGGCCCTGAGCACAGCAAAAGACCCAGATCTTGGAGGATTAAAAAAAAAAGGCAAAAAAGCAGTTTGCCAGAACAGTTTTCCCAACACATCTCCTCCACGCCAGCACCAGCCCCCCCCTCTCTTGAAGACTTGGTTTGGACATGCTCAGCTTTTGTCATGCCTTGCTCTCTAAGGGAACCCAGCAGAGCAGGGTCCCAAAGCAGGCAGGACCCCAGAGAGACCTCAGCACATGCTGCGGGCACAACAGCAACTCAGCAAGGGGCATGGAGGTTGAACATCTCAGCAGCAGGGCTTCAGGGAGCCCCTGATTAACCCTGAGCCTGGCTCCTGGATATACCACAGTCCTGTGCTAAAAGTAGCACCTGATGGGAAGAAGGGAAAATCCACCTCAGCTCCCGAGGGGCTTCTCTGCTTCCCTTCTTTACAGATAGGAAGTTTGCTCACATTGTAACATGAGATCATAGCACAGGAAAGACTAAGGAACCAGACGCTCGTTTAAGCTGCAGCTTTTTTACTGCAGCTGCCAAGGATAACGATGTTTGCATGAAACGTGTTTACAGATATCGCTCACAGCCCTCAGTGAGGAGGCCTGTGCAAGAGCCTGTGACCAGCTCACCATAACAAAGACTTTTACCCACCTTACTTGCTCTAACTAGCTGCTTCACTCTGAACGGGATGAGGCAGGCAGTTTTCACATCCACAGCACCCAACACTGCCCATGCAACCCATGGCTGGAGGAAGAGAGGGAAAGGTTTGTAATACTATCCCTCATATAGTTTTTGGTGCAGGTTGCTGCCAGCTGGGTGATGAGAGGAAAGGCAGCTCTTCTCACTGGATGGAGCCCAGAGGTGTTTAACATTTTCCCTTATAGCCCTAATGACTCTTCTCATCAGCACACCCTTCCTTAAGAGGTGTCTCAGGACACAGGTGTGTTGGACAAATGCTGAAACCTTGTCTTCGCTATAGGAGAAATGTCATTTACTCCATCCCTTGGTGAGGGACTCCATGGGACTGTGCTGGTTTTTAAATCACGGCAGGATGAGAGGAGTTTATGTGGAATAGGAATGACTCATTTTTCTGTTCCTAAAATGTTGGTATTACTCACCAGAAAAGTCCCCACATATTCTGAGGGATTTCAGTGCTTTTTGTCTTTCATTAACAGCTCATCTTGTTTGCTTCCTCATCACAGCATCCTCCTCATAAGAACTTCCTGCATCCTTTGTCACCACCTCACAACATCATCATATCGGCCAAACAGCCCATGGAGGCTGGAAAACACATCAGGCAGCTACTGATCCCTTTGTCACATAGAGAAGGCTGTGTTTGCCTCCATGACTTCAGCCCATGTTTAGCAGCATGGTTAGACATGGAGGTTGTAGGTTGCATGGCTTTTCCTTGTGACTCAATGCAATTTTCATTTACGGTCTAGAGTTGCACATTCCTTGGCAATGGGTGCATAACTGAAAGCCTTCAGGTACCTTGCACAAACAGGAATGGTACCCTTACTTGAATTCCCGTGTCTCCAAGGAAGGAGTGCACCCGTGCTACTTTTGGATCCTGACATAGTCGGTAAAGGGAACTAAAGGCATGGTTAAGTTATTTCAGCTCTTTGTGCCTACTTTCCCAAGATGTACAACATGTTTTCTTTGCATTGACCTTGAGGCTAAACATAAATGTATAGGCCTGGAGTTGCTACACACAAAAGACTGTACAAAGTTAAGAAAAGTTCTTGGGGACCTGAAAAGCAGAGAAAGGGAATACATTTAACTTAGGAGTGGTGTGGGCTATGTGTCCCCTTCACTTTCCCTCCATCCTACAAAATCTTAAAATTGCATTTCTTGCTTTTTGTTGTAAATAATTGATGTGTGAAGTGCTGACTCATAAGTCTGGGGTTACAGGAAAGGAAACTTTGTTTCTTGGTTAAAAAATTAATTTCAGAGCTTAGGCAGCTTCCTCTGGGGCTGGCTGGCAAGCCCTTGGCCACATAGCGCGCCCTGCAGACACAGACAATCCACAACTGAGAGGTCATTCTGCATCAGGGGAACCCAAGCATTGCCCCACCAAGACTTTGGCAGCCCAGTCTGCATGAAATGGAGCATAGCAGAGCAAGAAGAGTTTGTGCTGGGGCTGCAATGTCCACAAGATGTCCCCTCCCCCTAAACAGCAGACCGAATTTTGAACTTCCCTAGTTATTGGTGTACCAAAATAACAGTGAAAAGTGTCCCCAAAACTCAGGAGTTGAGGCTGAAGTCTTCAGCATAAACCATTAATTCATCAAAGTTCTTACCATATAAAGGAGTAGAGGAAATATTATCTGTACGTCACAAGAGAGAAGACCTCTTAAACTTTTTTCAGCACTGGACTTGCACTGATTTCCACAGCAGTCAGGCACTTGCACTCCCGCAGTGAGCCACACGTCAGTGACTCACTCGGCGTCAGACAGAAAGTCTGCAGTGTGGCAGCGAAGACAACTTCACTCTTCTGGTGCTCACAGAGGCACTTCTAGCACCTGGGGTGCCGTGACACTTCCCCTCACTCCCTTCAAGCAGCATTATTTCATCGTGTCTGCCAGGCACAATTTGCTGCTGGAATTCGGTACTTTAATCTCTGCTCTTTGATGGACACCCCTGTGGCATATTTGACTCATCTTATTTCTAATATTGTCGTGATAAAATTCAACACCCCCTCCATTCTCCTCAGACATTGCAGAAAAGGTGAATTTGGAAACTTTTTTCTCAGAGCAACTGATGATAACAGCTCTATTGTGCCTGATGAAGTCAGTCACAGTCTGTGCCTTTCAAAAGCCATAGGAATGTTGTTGCTGTAGCTTTGCATTGTGTTGGCTACAGCTGTGCAAGGTGCAAAGCAGGGAACCAGCCTCTGTCCCACAGAGCTTGCAGTTGTAAGAGCCATCCATACACTGAATGTTTACTATATAAATATTTAGCTAAAGAAAGCATCCAAGTCACATAAAAGCTCAGTGGATCGAAAAGGTCAATGGAGAAGCAAGTTTTTCAGGAGATTGGG
Source organism: Pachyramphus minor (assembly GCA_013397135.1). NCBI lineage: Eukaryota > Metazoa > Chordata > Aves > Passeriformes > Tyrannidae > Pachyramphus > Pachyramphus minor. Next base: position 704,869 of record VYXB01000792.1, on the reverse strand, counting down.
TTTATCCATAGAATAGGAATTTACAGAGCTTCCTTGTTGAATTTAGAGAGAAGCAAAAGTGCACAGGGAGTGGAAAAAGCCTTAAGATGTAAACTCTTCCCTGTGCAAACCTTTCCTAAGTGAAATCTCCTCCACTTGAAAAAGGAGAGAACTCAATAAGTTGAGCAGCATCTTCTTGTACAGGGTTGACAGCCCTGGGAAGTGCTCAATTCCGGTGGCATGGACAGATATCTGAGGGGTAGGGCAGAAGGGGAGTTATGGTAGTTTGAATCTCACTTATCAGGACAAATGAATTCATTAAGGATACACCAACAAGTGCAACTGCAGCTGTGTATGTGTATAGGTGACAGAAAAAGAGACACATCAAAGGCAGCATTAGGAGAAAGCCCCAAGTCTTGCTCTTCTTTTGTTAGAAAGGTTTGCTTGAGCTCTTGATGCTAATGGGACTGGGGAAAAGATGTTTTTCTTTGTTCTTGATGAATGCTTTCCTTTTTAAATGATAACCAGCTCTGGAGTGAAGTGGGATGCTCCTATGTGGAGCCTACACAATAGCAAGATAGTTGGGGTTTTTTAAACGAGAAAAATTCCAGTCACTGGAAAGTGCTTATGCTGCTCCCCTTTAGCACTCATGCTACACACTGCAGACCACTGAAAGAAAAAAAAATGAGGACTCTTACAATCATGGGAATGTGGCAGGTTCACAAACCTACACCTACTTTAAGGGCTCTTAAGGACTACTGAGGAACCAGCATCTGAAGGCTGTGAGACCACACTGTGGCTGGGCTTGAATTCCTGGTGTTTCTCCGTGCTATCTAAGCATCATCCTCTATGGCTGCTTCAGAGGCTGGTGGGAGGCAACTTCAGGATTAAGCAACCACATCTTCCTGTGATGACAGCACAAGAGAGACAGATGACTGATTGATAAAAGAAAAAAAAAAGGAAAGGAAAAAAGAGAATAGCTTCATTTCCTCTTGGTCAGGCCAACTTTGTTAACCAGAATGCTTGGAGAAACTGTGGGTACAAGCTGTGGGCCAGGCAGTGGTGTGGGAGGCTCTCTGAGCAAGGGCACCATACTCCAGGGAAGAGCCAAAACAACAGATATTTTTTGTGCTTTTCAGCTATACCAGGGATGGGCCCTGACTCTGCCCTTCATCCTCTGAGGATCAGGGATCTTGGGACATAAGAGCTGGACAGACTGCCTTGGGGAGATATTCTTTTTGCAAGTAACAGCTGGGGGCTCTTTGGAGACCTTTGCTTGCTGAACCAATGTGTACTCTCCAAAATGTGTACACATGACAAGTATCCATGTGTGTGAATGTCTACATATGTGTGCACTTTACCTCTCAGGTCACCCAGGGCACACAAGCTTAGACTTTCTGATAGGGATGTCCCAGATGGAAGAACGAGTCCATGAACAAGTGATTTCAGAGCAATTTACATCCTGTTAATTTTTACAGCTGGAGGAGAGGACACTTGATATGGTTGAACACCCTGTATATCTTTACTAAAATTAGCTTTTGGAAACACCATGGTGAACCAACACTAAGATCCCACTGTGACAAGTGTGTTTCAGCAAAGCTCTGGTTATTTTTCCCCTGTCCAACTGCATCATGGCCAGGCAGAACTCTGTATTATGTAAGATGGGAATCAGATGACTGATACAACTCTTGCTTCAGCGGAGGAGACATGCTGCCAGCTGGGCATGTGAGCAGCCCTGCCTCCTGTGTTTGAAACAAGAGTATTTCAAAAGAGAACATGCATTAAATATTTTGGGGTGTAATGCTGTTGGGTTTTTTTAATTTTTCTTTTTTTTTTTTTTAATTCTTGCTGGGAAAAGCTTGTGGTTAGTGAGCTTTTACACTGCATTTCCTGTCTTATGCTCTGTCTTGTTCCTACTGTAAAATACTGAATGTAAGATAATTCAAAACAAACTGTTTATTGTCATATTCTCAATGGCTGTTTAGGCACTGCAACCTTCTTTTCTAGCTATCACCTCACTCCTGTGAAGCCTGGGCAGATGAGACTTGTCTTAGGGAAATCCCATTCTTTCAGTTTTTACTGTGTTTGGGATTACCTTGGTTTGTAACACACTGTAGTTTTGCTTTCACCCATGTTATACATGATTTTTTGAGTAGACTTCTGGTCAGCATCAGACACAGTGTCTCTTGGTAGGTTGTCAATTGTTCTCTACAGTGAAGGAGGAAAACTGATGGTTTAAGAAGGCAACAGACTGGGATCCAGATTCCTTGGCATCTGTTCCCAGACTGAGCAAGTTGCTCTCTGTGTTGGTGGCATGCACATGCCTCTTAAACAAAAGTCAGGCCCCCCCCCAGAAGTCCCTTGTTCTGTGGTAACTCAAAAACATGAACATTGTGCTATCAAAGTTGACCCAATAAAGCTTCCAATACATCCCATTAGCAAAACCCTGAGGCTGCTAAAGCCATGTACTCTTCATTGACTGAAGCTCAAAAACAAGCAGGACCTATGAGGTTGATCCCAGCAACTCCCCTTTGCTTCTCTGTAATTATTGCTGCGGCTCCCCATTCCAACAACTCCTGAAGGTGCACAGAGCATCCAAGGACTGCAGGCTGTAATGGTGCCAGACACCTTTGCAGTGCCAAGGGACCTCACAGGCTCTCCTGCAAGGGTGGCCTTGCTATGGTGGCTGGACATGTTGGGTAACACTAAGTATAGTCTGAAGGGCAAGGGGTGCAGATGGAGGGGCTGGCCCAAGGAAGTGCAGAGGTGACACTGGTCAGGGTGATAACTAGTTGCTTAAGTGAACTCTCTTGCAAAGAGAGTGCTTCATAGAAGTCAGGAAGGTGCCATGCAGGAAGTTTCGGGATGCTCCCTCCAAACATGTGCATCTGCCTTCCCAGCCCCCTGTGGGGGAGGTCCTCAGGGAATACCTTGGCCAGCAGTACCAGCATGTGCAATGACATGCCTATGACATTCCACCCCTGGGAAACATGCTGAGCTACTGAACATGCCTCCAGTTATTATAATGGAATTATAATGATGGGTAATTCGCTGATTGCAGCCTTGAAACAATGCTGGAAATCTCACTTAGAAACTGAAAAACATGCAGAGGTCTCCCTTTGCTCTGTCACCACCATTTGAGCCCCACTGAGACCCCACTCATCTTGGGCAAATCAAACCACATCCATTTCCTCCATCTCTGCATGGACTAGCAAGTGTCCTGAAAAGTCTGGTGTGGATTTGCAGCTTATAAATACTGCATAACCAGGAACTTCTCCTAAGGAAAGCAAGAATCCTCTGGAAGATGTCAAGAAGAAAAGATGGCATATCACAATCACGTAACAAGGGGGTGGTGAAATTGCTGTTGCGTTAGAGCTGAGCAACTCATCATTGCTCTGTCCTGCAAATGTTTTCGGTGTTTAAACATTTTTCCTTAAATGCAAATATAGGTGATGATGAGCATTTTTATAAAGAAAGTGTGAAAAAAAGCTCAACGGGGGCAATCAACACTGGTTGGTTTTGATGATTTTGAAGTGTTTTGTATTCAACTATGTTAAAAAAAAACCTCATTAGTTTAAATTGTGAAATCAAAAGTAATTTTGAATGAAATGAATTTTTCATTTCAGAAATGATAAAAGGGCAATTTCCAACCTTTAAAATGCAATTCAAATTGAAAAATTTAACCCCTGTCAGGGAAAATGTTTTATTTCACATATAATAGCATTTTGGGGTGACAATAAGGTTCATCAAAAACCTCTGCACCTCAATAATCTGCATCTAGGCTTCCCCTGATTGCATGGTGACTGTGCGTTGCCTAATTGAGTGTGACTAATACAATTTCATGTGCATTTCCGTGCACTGGGGATTCATTGTTGCCACATACTACCATTGGGAAATCTCTAAGCGTGTGTCTATGAAACAATGACAGGGAGACAAGAGTACCTCCTCTGGAGAGAAGACCTAGGAGGAGGTGGATGACTTGGAGCAAAAAATTATCACGGCAGAACAGGCACAAAACAGAGCAGTTGTGCCTTCTCCCCAGTTTGCAGGGCACAAAACCCCCTCTGTTGGGCAGGACTTACTGGGACAGTGTTTAAGAGGCCCTCTTTGATGATGAAAACAATGAAATCTAAGTGATGCTTAAGAAAGGAGAGGAGTGGAAGAGAACTCTCCTTCTTAGGGAAAAATATCCTGGGTCCAAAGAGCCGGGTGGACCATAAGTCCTCAGCAGCATGAGGAAGGCAGCTTGAGAGGGACCCATTTCCCCAGGGGCAAAGAGACAGAGGAAGGGTACAGATAAGCTCTGAGCAAGCTACTGTCCTCAGCAAGAGCTGGCAGAATATGTTTATAGTAACCCTTCCTTGGAAGCTCATTTTTCATGGCTTGCATAGCAGAGGGTATAGAGCCCTTCTCTCTGTGACCAGCACTCAGACTTCCCAACTGGGGACCCTTCTACCCCTCTGTGCAGCAGCAGCTGAAGAGGAGGGCTGGTTTGTGAATAGATACTTGTCATACAGGGCTGCTGGTCCCACATCTCCATCCTCTGCTATAAAACTCCCTGTGGTGGTGGAAGGTTTCCAGGAACCAAGTGTAGAAATTCAGAGTGGGCCCTGAAGGTATTTAAAAGATGTGTAAATGTGGCATTTAGGGACATGGTTTAGTGGTGGGCTTGGCTGTTTTAGGTTGATGGTTGGACTTGATGATCTTGGAGGTTTCTTCCAATCTAAATGACCATATCATTCCATGATTCCATACGTAGAAGAAATACACCACATTTGATCCTGGAGAGAATGATCATGAGTTCCTTAACCAGGAAGCTGAAGTGAGTCACCATTTCACTAGGAAAGCCAGGGAGTCATGCCCAGGCAACCTATAGCTTGGCAGTGGGGATGTGTTTCCATGTGGTGGCACATCCTAAAAGAGAGAGGGTGAGTAAGAGGGAACATGCAAACATTGTCCCTAAAAGGGGAGCAGCTTGTTTGGTGCAAGTCTTACATGTGCTCAGAAAACATCTTCCAGAAAGTGTCCCATTGAAAGTTAAAGCATTTCTCCACTTAGTTTCAAGATGTTAGAGGTGTAGGCCGTGCTGTTCAACACTACCAAGAGCTAGTTGCTGTGTTTGGTGCAAGGGCAGAAGCAGAAATATGGATGCCTCAAGAGCGAAAAGTTGTCAGAACATTTTGGGCTGAGACATGGCTAAGTTTAAATGGCACCTGAGGAAGCCACTTCTTGATTCATATTTTGGACTTGGTTGCCTCTGTTTCAGGCCTGTGTACCTGCACACAACTACCCTGCATGGGAGGGGTAAATCTGAGTACAAATCCGACTAAAAACACAAGGCTTTCAGATGCCCTATTAAATATCCGTGAGCGAAGGGATGCAAATGGCCATTTCCCAGGGAAAAGCATCAGCTTTTTGCGATGTTTATAAAATAAAAACACATGGAACCGGAAAAAGTCCTGAAGAATCCACCGCTCACTAGTGGTGGAGGAAAGGGCAGGAAAAGCCCTTTGATGAAAACTCTTGTGAGAGTGACAGGCTTTCCCTGCCTGGCTGCTGTCCCAGCCAAGCCGGCTGCTTGTGCAGGTGGCCACAGGATGCTGTCCTACCCCGCCAGTCCCCTCTGCCAGCCACAGACCCTGGGAAAAGCCTTCTCCCTGCCCCTGCCTACAGATTGTAGATTTTTATTGGAATGTAAATATTGCATATGGCAATAGAGATGCCATTATTTTTTATAATTGCTGTTAATGCCACCTGAAATAAAAAAATGAGACAAATAATAAAACCTGTTCTGCAGGCAAGATGACAGGAAAAGGCCTTTGTAGTCATACAGCAGGGACCCATCCCTTTTCCGCTTCTAGTAGCCTCTGCTTTGTTGCCTACAAAAGTTTCATTGTCTCAATTCATCATTTTCTTCTTTCTTATCCTTCCCCATAGACTTGGTGTATTTAGCCCCTTATCTCTACTCATCCCAAGCCCTCGCAATTACACTGATTGTTTACAGTCCTCTTGATCCCCAAAGCCTTTCACTAACCACTCAGCTGGCTTCTTGCTTTTCAGAGTTCAGATTTCTTCAAGGCAAGGGCTCCCCATTCTGCAATGTCTGCGCTGTTCCCAGCACACAGCACCCCTAACCCTGACACCAGCCTGGCTGTCTCTGGCATCACACAGGCAGGTTTTAGTATCCACCACAATGGGCTGGCTAATGAACTTGTTGCTACAGCTGGGCTGATCTCCTGAGACATCTCTATGTGGAGGGAGTTCTCTTCAAGCGAGAGAGGATACACAATTTTGGATTGAATACAGGGCTCTAAAAAGGAAGGTGACTCATTGAGCCTAATCATTAGGGTGTGTGATGATATTATCTAATGAGGAAACGCTTGATGATGCTTTTAGAGACTGCAGAGAGCAGCGAACTGGCTGTAGAGGAAATCAGAATGTGAGCGCTTTCGACATAAACAATGTTCAAGAAATGGGATCTGAAATGTCTTTGGGGAGACGAGCAGAGCGATTTCAACACCCTCAAGCTTGCGTCAGGGTGTGTTGCTGCTTCTGTTTAATCTTAGTTGTTCACATAATTCTCTCCTGAAATAACCAGCTCTCTAGAATTCAGGACAAAGGAGCCTTGCCTGGAGAACAGATGTCATTTCATTTGTTTTCTGAAGTTTGTGTTTGTTGTCATTGTGTTTTTCCCTAAGTTCAACTGCAGATATGTTTTAATTAAAGAAAACTCTCAGGTTGGTGTAGGTCCCAAATCTAGGTTTAGTTAAGCAAGAGTTTTTACAGAATCTCTAAGACAAAGAGAAACATTTCAGCTGTTGCTCTTTGGTTTTGCTGTGGGGTTTTTTCTTTGTTTGTTTTTTAAGAAATCTCCTTGAAATTGTTTGCTTGACTTCCTCTAAAGAATATTCAGCTTTTTGCTACCTCATGAGAACCAGAGAGTGAAACCGTGTAGAAACACCGAGTGGTAGTCCCCATTCTCCTTTTTCTAAGTTGAGAAAGATGAATGAACTAGCTGCCTGACTTGCATTTCTCACTCCCAGCACGGCTTGTCTAAGGCAGCTGTGGTATAACTGGGCATTTTTCAGCAAGAGGCCACAGTAGTGAGTATTGTCATGCCCCAGAAAAGTCAGTAGAAAACTCTAAACACCTTAGGAATATCTGCCAGAGAAAAGCCTGAATGTTTGAATGTATTCAGTTGGGAATTTGACCCTGATGTTTTATTTAAGTCCTCAGCAACTGATAAACTAATGTACTCATCAAGAAAGTAATATTGCAGATGGAATAAAAATATCACAAATTAAAACTTGTCTTTTCCCTTAAAACAGTGAGAAAGGTCTGCCCTTCCTAAAGCTACAACATCATCAAATTAGGCTTTCTTTGTACACAAATTTTCAGTCTTATTTAAAATCCATTACAACTAGAGTGGTTTAAGCTTGTTCTTCATGTATTCAAACTAAACTAAACTGAGAGAGCACATACAACCTCTTGCAGCCCTTTGCCCAAATGATGTTAAACTGGTGTAATAGCCTTGGATACTTTTCTCGAGTGTGAACTGCAACTATTACAGTTCTGGGTGCACATGAGATTTCAGCTCTGTTTTAAGTAAGAGAAAATGAAAGGAGAATAGAGCCACAATCAAATGAAAGTTAAGGTCTTGTGTGAGCACTGTGACAGCTGTATCTCTGATGCAAATGTCTGCAAAAATACCAGGAAACCCTGGCGCAGGTGTTTGGGAATCCAGACATAGTTACACGAACCATTTTTTCTTTTAACTTTTTTTTCTTTTTCTTTCTTCTGCTCTAGCTAAATACATCTCTGGGCTTAAAAGCACTGTGTGGGCTAAGGCCAGGCTGGTCTCACGGCTGCAGCTGTGTGTATGTGCGTGTGTGTGTGTGCATTCCTTCTCACTCTCGTAAATGTGCAGCAAAAGTGTGAAAAAGAGCAGCTGGCACATCTGAGAAAGAAAATTGCAGTGGAAACATGGCATATTTTTTTAGATCTTGGTTACTGTGACAGAAATCATGAGAGCTCCTGTCTTCTTAGGAAAGTAAAATAGAATCTGTCCTCCCATTCCCCCATGACCCGAAGGCCGGTGACATCCTGGAGTGTTTAGAAGGCATGGGCTGGAATGTTTCTCTTCTAACTGATTATATTCTGCCCATCCCTCAGGCATGTTTTATTGTTAATAATCATATAAAGACAGGAAGTGATGAGAACAGCATTTCTGAAGTAGAGGTGGCTATCAAATGTTGCATATCTGGGCCTCCTTTCCACAGTGTCTTTGCAGAGCCATTTGACGTGGCCATCAAGAAAGAAGGACGTGCTTCAGAGATGGTAGCTGAAAACTTACCACAGCTGAAGAGCCAGTTTGAACTCTCTTTATAAAATATTCTTCTCTTGAGTGCAGCTGTGCTTGTAACACAGATCGGCTGAGTCAGGAGAGCACATAAAGAAAAGCAGGAGCTCAGCTCTTCAGCTGCTAACACATCCCACACAGAAGAGGACTAGTTCCATGCAGGTGCTGCACAATCTTCCAGTGACTCCCTGCAGTGAACCCTTGTCGGGAAGGAGAGACAAACTTTTGCAACACTCACCAGAGAAAAATCACCAAGCAGGTAAGCTTAGGGCAGTGTTAGAAACCCAAGGGATGCTCACTCCATCAGTAAGACTTTAGACCCAAAGGTTTTGCTTTGTAGCACGATAAAGTTGGTCTGACTCAAGGGACTTGAACATAACCACTCCTTGGCAGTTCTGCAAGAAAGACCTCATCCAACACCTGAGAACATTCCTTCTTCCTTTCTCCTCCAGATTTTTATCACAATGAAGTCATGGTATCCCCCTGATCAGGTATTGACACACTACCTAGAGGAGGGTGGAAGGAGCAGGGAGGGGCAGAGCCCTTTCCCATTCCTCTGTCCTGGAGCTGGTGTTTTGGGCAAGCATGGCTTGGTGGTACATGCCCAAGCCCAAGAGATGGCCTGCAGAGGTGTACCACTGTAACAGCAACCACAGTCTTGCCAATGCCTTGTAAGAACCAGTTGCTTTGGGCTGTGCTCTCCAATGCAAACCCACTGCTGTGCACAGCACTCACCAAGCCACTGTCATCCCCTCAGGGTCAGCTAAGCCAGGGTACTCTGTGATCTTACCAGATGGTTCTACTGGTAGAGCCCATATCCAAGAGACCAACTAACAATATAAGATCAGTCTTCCCAGTTAAGTGAGGACAGCATATGACTACAAAAAACTATAAGAAGAATAGGAATAATAAATTTAATAATAATAAAATTAATAGCTTCTTAGCATACCCCTCTTCTGTGAATGTGATTCAATGTTGTTGTAGAGAAAATAGCACTTAACAAACCTGATTTAGTTCTTTGAGAGATTACAAAGTTGCCTGATAAAAGTAACTACGCAGATATGCTATACTTAGATTTTCTACAAGGGGATTGAGCTAAAACCATGACATCCTGCTTAAAAAATAGCACAGAATAGTATGAACCAGAGGATATGTAAGACAGATTGAGAGCTGGATAACTGACAGATCTCAAAATGTTGTTGTCAGTGAGGACTCATCACCAAACAACAAATTCCAAGCGGGTTTGGGACTCAGTCCTGCTTTACCCTATGTATTTTTAATCAGCAATCTGGAAGACAATGTAAAATGGTCACTGACAAAGGGCATGGATCCCCCTCTTTGGTGTCAAGGTGGTTGAAGAGGCAACCATGCCAGGAGATGGTGACCACTGCATAAACAGGGCTCACTTGCAATGCATTCCTGCAGCCCACGCTCCGAGGTATCTGGAGGGAGGAGGAGGGGAGGCTGTTCCTTACCAGCACTACTGGCTGCATGTAGCAGAGCTCCTGAATGGGGGCTGGAGGTCATTATGGATGAGTGGTTCAGCACAGACACCTCTCCTGGCAAACGGGGGCAAGGGCTGCCTGGGATTAAGCACATAGGGAAAGTAGTAAGTAGGATCAGGGAGGTTAATTTGCCTCCACATAAAGCACTGAGACTAAAGTGGATAAGATAACACAACCAGGCCTGGGGCTCACATTTTAATATTCAAAAGGTGGTTAAAGTGAGGGCAGGAAAGAGCCACAGAAATGAATTAAGGAGTAGAGAAAATGCCTTAGAGCAAGATACTGAAATTGTTCGATCTGTTTCATGCACCCAAAGGGGGAAGGAGAGGAAAATTGAAGGGTGAGTTAAGATCAGCATGTAAGTAATTTCATCGTAGGAAAACAGTGAGTGGGACAGGGCTTTTTAATGTAGTAGAGAATAGCATAAATATGAACCACTACTAGCTAGAAGCTGAAACCAGACAAATTCAAATTAGCTGCAAGGTGCATGTGTTTAGCAAAGAGGTGATTAACCACTGGAACAAATGACCAAAGGGAGGGGCAGCTTCTCTTTCTCTTGATGTCTTCAGATCATGACTAGACACCTTTCTGGAAGAGATGCTTTGGGAGAACACAAGTCACTGAGCACTAATAAGGGGTAGGTAGGTAAAAGCAATTGTTAGGTACTCTATGGGTCAGATTACACAAGCTAATGATTCTCCCCGCCCCCACCTACACTGTCTCAGGCTCTGGTACCAATCCACTCTCATATAAAATGCCTTGTTGATCTGAATAGGACCCTATGTGACCACAGTTAGCATCCCTGGTGCTTAGTGAATTTACATAGGAAGCCTATGCCAGAGCGTGATGTAGAATAACCCCAGAATTCCCACCTGAATGTCTTGACTTCAGACACTATTTTCCCTGCAAGAACCACAAAATTGTATCTAGGTCATGCAAACTTTCCCCCAGAAACAGCCTCTGGGTATAACAACAGTGTGGCAGAGACAGCATCAGATCATGTATTAGTATATCTGCTTGTAAAGGTTATGCCTCCGAGGCATCGGCTTGGGCTGGGAAAAGAAGGTTCACTCTTCTCCCAACATGGACAGCAGGAGATTGATGGCCTGACCCTAAGATTTGTGATCTTTCCCCCATCCTTCATCATTTAGGCAGTTCACCTTGTAGAGCATTATACAAGGTGGTCAAGAACAGAAATAGAAGAAAACATGCTGTATTTTCATGTCCATAGCAGGGCTGGGGGAGTAACTGGGGAGAAGGGGCTTTACATTAAAGTTCCCCTTGAGTTACTCACACGTGCATGCAGTCTGCATTACTGCTGAGTCACTTCTTTTAAAAAAGCAGCACATAATATGTGTGAAAATATAGCACTGCCATGGTCTATAACAGGTCAAGGCCTTGCCAACACATGCAAAGAAGGGGGAAGCTGTTCATGTGTGACGGCTCACTGAGCCTTTACATCATGTACCTATCAAGAATGTTGTACCTCCTGTATCCTGTTCAGTTAAATGAAACACAGAGTGAGTATCAAAATTAAAAATAGCTGTATAGTTTATATAACAACATATATATATATATATATTTGTAATATAAATTCAACCTGTCTCTTCCTTTCAAATTCCTTGGACTGATGCCCCTCAGCAAGTGACCCAAGCTCTGCCTTCCGTCTCTGCTACCCAAAGGAGAAAATCCCCAAACCCAGCAGGCAGGGGTCCTCCAGTTTTGGGTCCTGTTCCCTCAACCCACATGTGTTGGTTGGGCCAGTGATCACAGGGCTCTCTGGAGCCCCTGGCTGGCTGGTAAGCAGTGTGTGGGCCGGCACATGCTCATGTCTGTGCATTGCCTCTGTCCCTGAGGACCCTTCTGTTTAGAACTCAGGTGCCTGTGTCTGCATTCATGATGAGTAAGCCATAAGTCTCCTGCCAGCTCTGCTGAGTCCAGAGTCACTATACTAGTCATAGGACCCACTTCAGGAGAGAGGCTGATGTATTCAAATACTTCTGTGTCCTAAAAGAGATGTATTCTGGTGCTTGTCACCCATGAAATCTAATACATGTATGGGATACCTACCACAGTCACAGTCTACTCAGTTTAGGGCACCTGGTTTAGCTGGAAGTCAATGAGACCAATGTTTCATAGCCATTATGACTCTTCCAAACATCCCAGTCAACACAATTGCAGCACACAAGCTGCATGTGTGAACCATACATCTTCACTGTGGACTTTGCTGAAGGGCCATTAACATACAGCGCCAGTCCTTATGAAGCGTATTGCCATGGAATAGATCCCATTCAGTGGGGTTAGTGTGGAGCAGTTTGGGGTCTGACACAACTCAGAAGCCTTTGAGTTCTGCCTGGTGATCGATGGGGAAGACACCAAGAGGATGACCTGGGATGGAGGTGGAGAAACAGAAATGCTGCTGGTGCATTTCCGTAGGACATTCTGCTCACTGCTCAGACACCCCATGCCCAGGATCAGGGTGCCTGGCAAGGCAGGATGTTCTGCTCCACAGGGTAATTTTCCTTCAATGCGGTCAGGCAGGATCTGGGCCCTCCGTCCCACCTGTGCTTGTGCCAAGGGCCAGAGCACAGCACAGCACTAATCCAAGGCTGGTTTCTGGGACAGATTGTTCAGCCAGCCCCTAGTGCTTAATGCATGATCTCACCCAATGGCCTAGTTTTTCTAGTGATAGTGCTTTTCAGGAGCTTTGCAAAGCCTTTCATATAATCTAAGGGGTATCAAGATGTGAATCCACCCCTCTGTGGTAAAATCAAGGGCCACAAAAACATCTTAGGCATGAGTAAGTGGCAGTAGCTAATCTGACCTGCCTGGCAGCCCCAATAGAATAATACCAACAGTTTTACACTTGAGCTCATCAGTCAAATTCTGACTTGCTAAGACTGGGCAAACATCATCCTTACTCCACACAACCATTGTTGTGGGAAGGCACATGACAAAAGCACCCCAGGGCAGTGGGCTGGGGATGAGAGGGGAGAGGCAAGCTGGGGACCATGCCTGGAATCTCGAAGGCTGCTGCCCTGACAGAGGGAAGATGGGCATGTGGCATTTTCTGCTGGCATGCAAACAGCTGAGCCTATCTGATATCTGGCACACAAGTGTTTGGCCGGCTATTAACCAGATCACAAACAGATAAAGATGCAGAGGGGGGTGCTCACAGCTTTCCCACAGGAGAGAAGAGTGAGATAGAGAAANCAAAAAGAAAAAAAAAAAGAAAAAAGAAAAAAAATCCCAACCCTAAAAAAGAGAACAGGAGTGAGAGTTGTCAGTGCCCGCAAGCACTCGCAGGAATAATAGCAATAATCACTGTCATCCGTAAGAGGCTCTTGCGCCAGGTTCTGCCTCTCCCCCTCCCTCTCTCCCCTCGCCTTGCTGTCTGAGTCACTGGATCTGAGTCACACTCCTGTTCTATTCCTGTACCCTTCCCTTCAGCTGGGGATGTAGATTTGTTTTGGCTGGAACGATCTGGGCACAGGAGGGACCATCTGCTGCTAGTTCTTGCTTGCTTTGCTCTTGTTTCTTTCCCAGAGAAGGGAAGTGAGTGCTGCCATTGCAATAATTCAGAGGGAGCATGCTGGGAACATACACCCCTTACTGTACAGCCAAGGACTGCCATTTGTCATCTGAAGGCTTGTTATCTGTGGCTGACCCTGAGCGGTCATCTCCACGTGCTTAAGCAAGCAACTCTGACAAAATCACTTCCCCGTATATCAGCTCTTCCCAAGGAAGGTGTTTTTCCTTTGGTCAAACCCCAATCTGTTTCTAAGGACAGTGAAGTGGTGGGACCTAGGGTGGTTAGTACAACCTGCACATGATTGCAAGGAAGGAGAGGCACTCAAAACAAACTAAAAACATGCAGGGACATGCTGTTTGTATGTGCAGCGAATGCTGTGACAGAAGGAGTGCTCCCTTTTGGTTTTCCCATCAGGAGCAGCAGCCACAGTCAGTGTGTGCACCTTGTCTTTTGCTGCAATACTAGCAATTGGCAGTGGTGAGGAAATGCAAATGACTTAATGCCTAATCCACCACAACCAGTGTCTTGGCTGATTCCTGTATCCACATCCTGAGTAGGAAAGTCTGCAGAGCAAAGGTATGTGAGACAAGAATTCACCAAAACTGAACTAATGATGGTTTGGAATATGGGGCTGAGTGAGCAAGAGCAAAGGTCTGGGAGAGAGCAAAGTCACACTACAGGCATACCACAGTTTTCAGGAGTGACCAGACCTTTAAGAGGCTCTGTGTCTGAGGCATCCCTCTGGAGGGATCTTTGAAGGATGTAGCAGTTGGAGATCTGGTGCTCAGCACTCTCCAAAGGAGAGGCTGCTCCTGTGAGCTCTGCCTAAGCATCCCAGAAATGGAGGCCTCGTGACAAAGATCTGCCTTTGGAAAGTTTTTGCCAGACCTGTTTATGGGAGAGACAACAGAAGGAATTGCTTCATGCCTGAAAGAGAACATAACCATCCATTCAACAAGAAAGCCTGAATCCTGCTCCCTCTGGAAAACCAAGAAAACATCAAATCAACATCATCATTTTCACTTACTTTTCATGGGGCTTGTGAACTTAACCTAAGCTCACAAAGCCCTGAAGCACTTTGTAGTGAGTGATTCTGCAAGTCCTGAAGACACATCCATCTCCAGTGATACCTTTCTCAGTCTCATACCTCACTGCCCCTCTGGATTTCTCAGAATCAGAGTGTTTTAAAATGCTTTAAGTGGCNCAGTCTCATACCTCACTGCCCCTCCTGAAAAATTTAGACTGGATTTCTCAGAATCAGAGAGTTTTAAAATGTTTTAAGTGGTCCGTTCTGGAGTGGGGAGTACTCAAATGCCTGCAGATCAGGGAGCCCTCAGAAGCAGACTGACTAATGATAGACACCATGCTAATGTCATATCCCTGGAGGACAAGGCTTGTCAGGCAAATTGATTCTCTAAAGAGTGATCTTAGCTCTAATTTCAGCACTGTGACAGCTCTCTTTGAGGTAAGAATGCTCCAAAAGCAGTTTGGTGTTTGGGACTTTTCTCAGAGGGGCTGAATGTCAGTACGTGCAAAACCACTGTCTCCACTGGTCCATGTGTAACATTGGCATCTAAGGCACTTGTAACATTAATGTCTTTAATGCAGAGGGAAATCAAATTACCAAAAGGATCTGACTAAAAAGGTCTGGGCCAAATTCTCTGCGGGTGGAGAATGGCCACGTCATTCTTAATGGAGCTGCGACAATGTGATTTACCCTCCCCACAAGTGATGGCTAGACACTCACATCACACTTCCACCCAAGCTAACTCTAATTTACTCTGGGTCTGAGTCATCTGCCCAGCCAGAGACAAGATGCTTCATCTCCGAGTGGCTGAGACGGACACCTGGTTGTTAAGGTTTGCCTTGCAGGTGTGCCCCAGCCAGGACCCCTGGCTCTGAAGGCTGCCAGCACAAGCCACCAAAGGAAGGTCCCTGCCTCAAAAACCTTGCAGTGCATGCAAATGCCAATGCAGGTGCTTCCTGACTTCTTTATGGGCTGGACACCAGTTACAGCAAAGAGCGGGGCAGCCTGAGAGGAGAAGTTCATAGGAGAGACAGGTTAATTACCCAGATCTTTCTGTGGTGCTGGTTTACTATTTTCAATGCTTTTATTTAATTCTAGATCATACAGAGCCACCTGGTCTCCAAAGGAGCTCGTGTCCCACCTCACCACTGCCTGCTGCTCCCATCCCTGCTTCCAGCATGACCTTATCCCAGAAGAAAACCCTGACCCCACAGTGCTTCTGGCACTGACTGTGCCAAGTTTCCCCTCCATATCAGCCAGTTTCTCCCACCTGGGATTTAACTCAGATAAATTTTTCTCTTTTCCACAGCCTTTTCTGAGTGAATTCTCTAAAAGGGATGATGCAGTGCACAATTCTTTACCTCTTGCTTTGTCCAAATCCTGGTTTGACATGGCCACCCACTGCATCTGTACTCACTCCAAGAGTCAGCTGTTCTGGTTGGGTTCCTCCTCTTTGCACAGGAGATGTTACCTCTGTGCTCTCCACTGTGATTTATTTAGCAGGAAGGTCAGCCAATTTGTCCCAAAGATATAAGAGAAACCAAAGACCAGTCTGGGGTCTTTGGTAACATTGCTTTCCTTCTAATTCTCCTTTCATCCTTTTTGCATCCTCCCTCTTCTGTCCACCACATTTTACCCTTTCCAAACCTCCAAAACATGAGGCTGATCACAATCAGCCCAAGGCAAACCATGAGCAGAGGCAGTTGATCTTTGCCCGTCTGCATTTTTGATCTAAAATGACTTTTGACTCTAAGGGTGACATTTTCCCCATGTCTCCTTTCCTAGGCATGCTTCAGGACACCCTGGAATTGCAGTACATGCCAGTCACTAAGATTTACAGCTCAGCAAGTTTAACCTTAGATTCTTTGAATAACATGCACACGTCTTACTAAAACTGGTGCATTCAGTGAAGGCTTGACATATTATCTTATGCAGCTGTATTTAAAAAAACCCTGCCCCTTCAACCATAATAGCCCAGGCATACATTATAACTCTAACCACATGTCATAGCCCAGTGCTGTCCCTTAACTGTAAACCTCCCATCTGCAGATCTGCCGCGTCTTCAGGGTTGGGTTTGTTTCTGACTAGCAGCTTGAATAACAAATGTAGGATAGGAGGATAATGTGTGGATTGTAGACCCAGAGAGGCGCAGGCACTTAGCAACAGCCCATCCACCCAGGGTTTGATTCAGAATTTGCCAGAAAAGACACATGTGTCAACTAGAAAATGTTTATTGCTACTGTTGGCCCTAACTGACCAAGTGTAAAAAAACCTGCTTTCCTCTTCATTGAGCTCTGGCAGCCTCACTGGAGAGGGCTCATCCTGGCAAAGGGCCAGGACTTTAGCTGCTTATAGACAGTCCTGATGTTTTGGTCTCCCAAATGGTGGAAGAAAAAGTCACATTCATTGCTGCTGTAGCCTCCAAAACCCATCCCTGCCTTGGCAAGGCTGAACCCACCAGAGAGTACAGAGGCATGAGAGGTTTGCAAAATGTATGTGAATCATTCAGTTTGCACAAGCATTTGCACATCAAGAGTGATAACACGCAGGATCAGCCTGATCTGTAAGAGCAAACATGGAGATCTGTGCCCCACACAAAACTTTTACAGCCAAGGCTAAGGTTCTTCCCCAGAATGGCACACCACACTGCTTCTGGACACATGCATGCACCTAATCTGTGCACCTTGCCAATACATGGTGAGTCAAATGAGTTTGAGACTCTGTGAAGCCCAGAGAGAGGTTCAAACTTGAGGACATGGGAGGTAGCCCAAAGGCAGCTCTGGCTCCTGCCATTTCCAAACTCCTCATCCAAAGCAGAGTTTATTCTGATGCTTTGCCATCTGATGCATATAAAGAGGAGAAATTCAATACCAGTGTTGCTCTGGACCTGCACAGGATGCTCAGAATTTTATGCTACAGCACTTGTAATTTCATCCATCCAAAGACCAACCCACAAAGTGACCGGATTTTATTAAAATAAGATTAAACAATAATAAGAAGTTTTTAGAACAGCCAGGACGAAGATGAACACATTTGGAAACCTTGGACAGTGTGAGTTCTATCCATAGCCCTGGAACAGCAGGAATCTCCTCCGGTGAGACACAGTGATAACAACCTGATGCAATTCAGCTCTAGGGTAGGACTGATGTTTGGGGATTGGCGAAACCAGACCCTTTGTTTCCGAGCGATGACAGCTCTGAAGTTTTAATGTTTGTAGAGAGATGTTTTCGCCAAATATGATACACAGTGATTAAAATAATGAGCTGGAACAAGCTGAAGCTATAATTGCTCCTTTTCCTCTCCTCCCCTGAGTTGGTCTGAGTGCTTCGTTAACTACCTTGATGAACCAATCAAGAGTTGGCTAAATCAGGGAAGGAGCAAACAAACCCTGGGAGACATCCCTACAAGAAAAAGCATAATCTGGACACTGAGCTTTGAAGGCAAGCTGTATAATGAGACCTGACTATATCTCAAAATCCATGTTAGCTTGAATGAACTTATGTAATAAACATTTATCACAGAACATATGTCACTGAGCACCTGCCAGACTTCAGGAGTAGAGCCAACGCAGCTTGAATCGTATATGTATTAAAAAAAAACCAAAAAACAACTTGGCGGCAGGAGGCTGGCAGACGCTTTTACTAGAAAAATCAGAAGTGATTTTGAGAGAAGCAGAAATTTCCTGAAACCTCTCTCACTCCGTGTGGGAATATC
This sequence comes from Pachyramphus minor, assembly GCA_013397135.1. Taxonomy (NCBI): domain Eukaryota; kingdom Metazoa; phylum Chordata; class Aves; order Passeriformes; family Tyrannidae; genus Pachyramphus; species Pachyramphus minor. The sequence continues at coordinate 686,753 of VYXB01000792.1, read as the reverse complement.
ACACTTGGAAAAAGCAAGAGGCTGATTAAGCTGTGTGGAGTGGAGAGAGCAGGACGAGCTTCCCTGCTCATCCCCTCTGGTGCTTGTCCCTGCATCCCCACTGCTCCCCCGCATGTGCTGCTGCCCGTGGGTGGGATGAGCTAAGGGGAGCCACACATGGAGTGTGGTCGTGGGGGCTCGTGCCTGGCTCTGCTCAAGCAAAGAGGCAGCACTGGACAATGCAGGGTGGCTGCTGGAAAAACAGCAAGCACAGGGCTGTGCAGGGCTGGAAGGTGAATTTATGGCTGTGTGGAGGGCACCAGCGAGAGAGGAGTAAAGCTACCCAAATAGGGGGGGGATGTTAGCACATCAGAAAATCAAGCAGAACGAGGTGGTTGAGGGATGAATGGAGACTGTGAGTGGGAAGGGCGTTCAGAGCAGAAGTTTTCAATAGAAACCACAGCACCAGGAAAACAAGACAGGATAGTGCATGGGCTTGAGCAGAGTAGCATGAATCCCTAGTCTGGGATTTTCTTTCCAGGGCAGTGCTCCCAGGGGAGCAGACATAACACAGCAACATGCTGGGGACAGGAGGTGTTTCTATCTGATACAATAATGAGGACCAGAGAAAGCAGTGGCTGTGCCAGGCATGAATTACCAAACTTCGGATATGGACTGGGTGTGAGAAGGTAAAGAGAGATGTGAAACAAAGGTGACAGAGGCAGGTGAGAGGAGAAGAAGGGGACTGCCTTGGCTTGCCACTGATGGGCATGTGTGCACTGCACTGTACTTTGTCCAGACCTACCCTGCGCACTCTTTCAGGCACCCACATTGGGGGCATCCGTGACAGTTCAGTCCCTGCTGGAGGTGACAGACCTTGTTTCCCCACAGCACTATTAACTCAGGCCATGCAGAGGATGAGTGAGACTGTCCTGCTTGCAGGCTGTGTGTCAGCAGCACTGAGGCAGGCGTGGGTATCTCTGAAGGGCAGTGCCTGTGCAGTGAAGCCGGTCCCTGAATTTCCTGTCTGTTTTATCACACTTGCAAACTGATGGTCAAACCCAGCCCTGGGGAGAGGGCTCCCTGGGAAAGAGAGCAACATTTGCCTCTGCAGCAGATATTCTCATATTTTGAGAATTTTGAGAAACCCCATATTTTGGGGTTTTAAAAAAATTATTATGGGCTCTTCCTGGCATATGGCTTCAAACCTCATGAAGTCTGAAGAGCTGCCTCAGGTTGAAGTTGCCCCAGGCAATAAGTATAAGAGAAGTCCCCAGAAAGCTGGTTCTCTTTAGAGACCAATTCGAGGTTGAAGAGGAGGGAAGAAAGAGATAGGTGGTTTGACTGTCCAAACTACACCAGAGTAAATCCAACCCCCCTTCCGTCCTGCTATCTAACTTCAGCACTTCTCTGACTACCATTATCACTGTGTCTGAGCACCATGGGTTGTTTCAGTACTTTTACCATGGCTTTTCCCTGCTGCAAGTATCCTTGCTTTCCCCTGCAGTTATAAATGAGAAACAAAGCCTTGGGAGCAGTAAAAAGCTGGTTCCCAATTGACCCTTTGGACTGCTGACCCTAACTGAAGTGACTGGGGACTTGCTACCTATTAATTAACCATCTGCCCTGTGTTTGGGCTAGAACCAAGGGCTCATGGGCAGCCCAGCACATGCCATAGAGGATTCTGCCTGACATCATTCATTTTGGCGTTTCTACAGTGAGTTAGACCAGTGTGGGATCAGACCCACTAAGTGTAAGACTGGAAGGAAGCAGAGGAAGGAGAGAGAAAAAAGATGGGGCACTGAGCTAGTAGAAGTATGAGTAAGAGCAAGCAAGGGCAGTGCTGTCCTTCTGCAGGGAGCTGCTCGCTGTTCAGAGGACTCTAAGGCTGAACAGCCTGACTCAGATACTCAAGGTACGCATGCCACTCGTTCACCTCCCCAAACAGCTGATCCCAGCTGCTCCATGGGAAGACAAGAACTTATCTCAGAGAAAACCCTCACTAACCACCTGATGATACAATACTAATGATAAATGATTCATTGTTTATTGCAACTCTCTATGCTGCACTGAATCCACAGGTTTTCAGTAGCACTCGTCCAAGCAGTCTGTGCCACAGGTGTGCGGTACTTACCTGAGTCACAGCTTTCTTGTTGGTCTTCAGCTGGCCATGAGTTTGTGTTCTGAAGTCACACCACTCGTGTTTTTCACTTGGCTTTTTACCCCTTCTCTGTGGAAATGTGTGTGCTGATCCTGAAAGACTGTCCTGTATCTCACCACAGGAATGGCTTCAATAAAACTCTGCTAAAGCAGCACGGTGATGATTCACGGTTGTGCATTTCTTCCACGAGTGTTGAATGTAGGCTAAGATTACAACAGATCTGGCATTGATACCGGCTTAGATTCCAGGTCTTTGGTATTTAAAAGATTAGGTTTTTTAATAGAAGTCTTGTTGAAGATTTGTGGAGGAAAATCATACTTTGAACAACAATAAAAAAATAGATGGTACAGAAAGGAAGGTTTGGTTGAAAAAAGTTCAAAAGACACTCTTCTTTTTCTTTCTCCCTCTCTGCTGCCAAATACCATTGTTCCCCTTAGCTCTCTCCCCCTCAACCCCTCCCCATTTTTGGATGAAGAATGTCTGTTTTGAGTATCCAAAACTAAACAAAAGTTACGCTTCCCAGGTGGGAGCTGGGTTTCCTCAGCAGGGAGCTGACACGGTCGCCCAACGGCCCCTTTCAGCAGCACCCGGCTTGTTTTACCATTTCTGGAGTCGAGTGATTAAAGGGCAAACCCTTCCTTTCTGTGGTGCTGCACCATTTTGGAAGATGTTTTACTCATCTGCCTAACCATAACCTACATTGTGAGAATTAATGAGTCAACACTTCTTTCTCCACATGACAGCGACTGGCTGGTGGTGGCTGGGAACAGGTGAGACACCCAGCTAGGCAGGAGGGCCATGGCACCTACACGGACACCCCTGGGGCTGACTCTGCATTCCCACCGCCCTGAGGAGTCTCCACTGGGGGTGGCCAACGTGGGAAGGACACAGCTCATCCACCAGCTGTGACAAAACCACCCAACCCATCAGCCTGTCGGGGAAAGAAAGAGGCATGAAAGAGAGAGGAAGTGGAAAAGATCAAGGCGAGAGTGTAAGACAACAAGCTCACCACCGGAAAACAATAAAAATAAAAATGCTCAGAAATAGCATAACTGACATGCAAAGGCGATCAAAACATGCCCTCAAAATATCTCCTGGTGGGGGAGGAGGGCAGGATGGGGTGTCTATGATGGACACCATGATACAGCCAGAGGATGTGCTGTGGGTAGCAGGTGAATATGGGCTATCCTGTGGCCACCTCCACATCCTGCCTGACTCCCCAGATTCTGACCTACAGCTCTCTGGAGGCTTTGGTCTCCTGGGAGATGAACATCAGAGCACACGAGGCACTGCTGACATCTCTGAGCCAAGGGTGGTGTAGTGGCTTTGTCAGGGACCAGGTGCTATTCCAGTTTAATCCAGCTCTGTTTGCCCAAGCATTCCCCTGGTGCAAAGAAAAGAACTTGGGTCCAGTTCCACTTGCCCCAGAATAAATTTGGAGCATGTCCAGTTTGCATTAACAAAGGGACTGGGAAGAAGGGAAAGAAGAATCCAGTTTTTCAGGGTTTGCTTTACTGGAAAGGACAATTGCTTTGAATTTGCCTTCATGAGAGTGCCAAAGTCTTAAGCTACTGAGGCATTGGGCATGCTTTGACCTTTAAGCAAAGATAAGGCTCCTAAAAGTCAGCATTGTTTTGCAGTAAGTTGCTCCTCTGAGCACACACTAAAGACTTGCTGTGCTGTGTCCTAGACATGTGTTTCAGACTGTTGTGAGCATGGCACCAGGGAGCAGGACCATATCCTATGGGCCCACCCCAGCTCTGTTTTTGCCTGTAGCTGTTTGACCAGTAGCATTCAACCAGCTCTGCTGCCTATCTCTGGGGAGGTTCAGCCTCCTGAAGCTCCAAGCACAGACTAGACATCACAGCTGTCCCTCCACAGGTCCAGAATAACATGTCTCACTCCTGGTGCAATAAAAAAACAACAGAGAAATCACTCTAAGCATGGTTAGATCTCCAGAGGAGTCCTTTGGGCTAATCTGCCCAAGCTTGCAAGACCTAGTTGCAGGCTTGCGGCTGTTCTGGCAGCTTTCCACCTCCCTGTGAATCAGGGAACACTGTGACTGCCACTCAAGGACAGCAAACTGTTTAAAACATAATACCATATTCCCATCTGGTGCACTGAAATGCATGGATGACCATGGACGTGTTATTCTTCATTCTCTCTATAACAGAGCATGTGATATAGATTTTTCTCCAAGGAGAAGCAGGGTGAATGAACACAGTCAGGGAATGCCATTGTGTTTCTTGAAAGAGTAAGAGGTAGGGCTAAGTACTAAAGACTAATAATTATAGTAGCTTAATGATGATAGGGATTTTTAATATTATTATTTCTGTGTGTTATCTGAGCCAGGGCCATGGCAATAGGAAGACAAAAGGGTCACCTACCTGGTGTGGGCCAAATGAAGGTTTATATTTTGGTTACAAAAGTCACTGGGATAAAATACTGAAGAACATGGGTCGTGGCTGGGCTGGGGTCCACTTTGACTGGCAGCAGGGATCTTCATCCTGTGCATCCAGACATTCTTGATCATAGATGGGGGGAGTTCTAATCCTAAGGCAAAGCTGACTTATCTCCTTGAAACAGCTAGCCAAAAATGGCCAGTTGACTGCCCTGGTCCTGCAAAGACACTAACTGCATCAGGACTTTGATGCAAAGAAACACCAGTTTCTGGGCTTTAATTTTGCTGCCCTGGCTGATGAATGAGGGAGCTGAACGCTGGATACTCTTGCTCTCTGAATACCAACTCATGCTGAAATAAAGTAGAAGTAACATGCTTCTAAATGTCAGAGGACAACATTTTTATTTTTTTTTTAATTCATGGTTTCAAAATGCAAGAGAGAATTATGTCCATGTGCTGAAGGAAGTTTAATAAAGGTTTAATTAACTACCTCAATCTAGATTTAGATGTTCTCACTGCTAGGTTGAAGCTTTGAGCTGTTAGTCATTAATACTCATCTCAGGTAACTTCCACCACCCTTCTCCCCTCACCTGACGCATGCACACACTTGAGAAAGATTGCTGATATCCTCTCTGAAAACTAATGAAATCACAGTGTGATATTTTGATTTCAAGGGCATCAAAGTAATGCGAAGTAATGATGGGATCAGGAGGCTCTGATACCACAATGCAGCTCTTCTTGTCTCTAGATCTGAAAGCACCTTGCGAAGGAGATCCAAATCATCCCTCCTCTGTTCAAGTCAAAGGAGCTGAGGTGCAGCACATCACAGAGGTGCAATCTGCAGGCCTGGGATACAGTCCAGATGTGCCAGCCCCAGGCTAATCTAACAGTCTTGACCACGCTTCTCCCTAGAACAGAGATGGGATCTGCCGTGGGCACAAGATCTCTGTGTATGTGTCTGTGTTTTTGTGTTTGTCTATGGGTACACAGGTTTTACAAACAGAAGGGTCCCAGACACAATAGCAAACAAAGAGGAAATAAATTCAATGGTCAGTTGGGAAAGCAGGTCCTGCTTCAGCTGCTTGGAGTTTAAAGGGCAGCAGTGGACACAGGAAAATGCTTTCTAAGGGCTGGAACAGCAACCAGATTTTTTCCTGAGATTATTTCACAGTATTTGTAGTTCTTGTTTGCTGCACAGGAGATTAGGTAGTCAGAGAGGTCTGATCCCCATTTTGTACTTTCTGGCAGAGGAGAGTGTTCCTGACCTGCAGACAGCAAGAGCCCATCGTCAGGACTGCTGCAGTAATTCAGAAATTACTGACCTTCAGCAGAACATGAATGGGAAATGATTCTGTATATTTCAATAGAGTATTGTAGAAAATTGAAGGATCATTAGAAAATCTTCTCCATATGGGTCTGGCAGTTTACGACTAAAGAACAGAAGGCACAGGTCTCTTCAGGTTATTAATAAAAGCAGCAAACATTTCCTCTGCTTACTAGTCTGAGTATGTCAAATTTTAGTTATGGGAAGAATGCCATGCCCTGATGAGGGTTATTACTGAGATCACTTCTACATGCAGAGATCCTGCTGCATCTGGGAAAGATTTGCCTGCTCCCCAGAGATGCTCTGGTTTGCTGTGAACCTGAAAGTCTTTTTTTCCTCTTCTTCCCTTTTCCCTTCAAGGTTGGCTACGCAGAGCTGCTGGAGTAACCACACTGCCCCTGGGACCCTGTCCCAAAGCGGGTTGCTCCAGCCAACCCTGGAAGTCAGGATGCCCTGGACATGCCAGGAAGAAGCAGAGCTTGGGGGAGATGCACCGCATGTAGTGCCGGGCTGCGGTCGCAGTTGCTGAGTGTCCGTGGGCTAGAAGCCTCTTGGGGTATCACAACAACCCTCTCAAGATGACTGTGCTGGTAAGAAGTGTGATATCAAGAGCTGTGAGGCTTTGCCCCTGGAAGCTGTGGGCTCCAGGTTTGCTTCAACTTCTCCTCCCTCAGGAGCACTATGACTGAATCAAGGAGAACAGACTCAGCCTCTCAGCCAGTTTGGAAACTGAGGCACAAAGAAAAGTGACTCACTCCCTAGCTAACTACCAGAAACTGTTCTAAGGGACAGAAGCCTTGCAAGAAAACACAATTTTCCATTAAGCAAGGTAAGCAGTTTTCTTAAAGTACCCAAGCTGGGGGGTAGCTTGCAAAGTCCTCCTGAGCCCACAACCCCACCTTGAGCCTTTCCCAGCCATACAGCTGTGTAAGCACCCTGAGTAAGGGAAGAGAAGAGTGGGATGGTTTGGAGACTGCTCACAGACTACAGAGCAGGCAAAGCCATGCCCGCCTTTGGCCTTGGACATTCAAGAGATGGCTTGTCCACTGCAGTGCTGCCACGAGCAAATGAGCAATAACTTCATGGGAACAGCCCCCATGGAGCAGGGATGTTCATGTCCTCATGGTCCTTGCACCTTATCACGGATTTCAAGGTCACTTGACATCCACCGCTGAGACCAGAGGTGTTTCAGTATTCTGGGTCTTATCTGCCAGTGTTTGTCTCTTCTCATTTTGGTGCCAGCCCAAACCTCCACTGGTGCCAAAACTGACACCATCAAGAACACTCCACTACTGCTGATGGCCTGGGGAACCCAGGCTTTGGGCTGTTCCCCTGACAGTTCCACTGCTAGATCTATATCAGCACTTGAACAAGAGCAGAACACTCAGAGATACCTCCAAATGCAAATAGGAGCCTTGCCAGTAATGGAGAATCCATCACAGCCCTCCAAAGCTGTGCCAGTGGTTAATTAAACCTCCTGAGAGAAACACATCTTACGCCTAATCTGCATTTGTCTGGCTTGAGGTTGCAGCTGCTGGATCATGTTTTATCTCCCGTAGGTGGGCAGGCCTGGTGTCAATCAACTTTCATACCACATCACCTCCCAGCAGAACTTCCCTGGACCACATTTACCCTGGGCATCTATTTTCCCTGCCCAGAAATGTTCCCTGGGTGGAAGGTGGAAGGGCTTCAGACTTTCATTTGACATTTTGGGTGCCAGGCAGCCCATTCAGACCTGAGTGAGCATGGGTAAGGGAGCTCACACATGTTTCTACAGGGTTAGACTGACCATACATGTTCTGAGGATGCTCTGCACACACACAGTTTTTTCTCCACTCTTCAGACACATCAGAGTCCCCCTCCAGCTTCTGCAGAGCTCAGGGCAGAGCTGAGAATCCACTCACTGTTCTTCACTTGTTTTATTTCTCTTCTTCAGGAGTTTGTTTTTCTCTTCTCTTCTTTCTTTGCACCCTCCTGGACCACCTTCTCCTTTGAGAAATGGAAATGGTACCCACCCTAGCAGTGCCTGGCAGAGGGACTGCAGCTGCTTGGCTCACCCTCATTGCCGGATCCAGTTCCCCTCTCCTGCATCCCCCTTTTAGCTGCTCCTCTCCTGCAGCTCCTCCCACGGGCAGCCCCTCCCACGGGCAGCCCCTGCCTCCTGCTCTCCATGAGTCTGACTGGTTTGTCCCCTTGAAACACGGCCCTTCACCTTCCCAGCAAGTCCGTGTCCTCGGGGGACGCAAACTGTTCGTCAGCGTGTGTGCCCTGATGGATTGATTTAATTTGACTTCCTCCCGCTCATTTATTCAAGTTTCCTAGAAAGCCTTTTTCACTGGAGGCTTCCTGAGCGAAGCAGGTGGCGTGTACATGCACGTGTACATGTGGGTCTGCAGGATGGGGGGAGCTGAACCCCCAGCCCCTGCTGTTACCCCCAGCACTGTGATGTGCCGTGCCAGCTCTGTGCATCTGCGCGGTGAGGGCTGGAGGGATCTTGGCATTTGTGGAATGAGCATCTGGGAATGTGCATCTAATCCTCAGACCACGTGAATAGGGGGCTAAAAATAATAACCAACTGCCGCTCCATTCCTCAGCAGCATCTGGGGGAGTTTGTGTAGGGAGGAGCAGCCACCAACCTCTAAAACCACCCAGCAGCATCCCTCTGCTTTGCAACCTGGGTCTGTGCATGTAAAAAGGGTCAAAGGCTGCAAGCTATTTTTTTTTAAAAAGGTTTCTCATGAGAAGGGCTATGTTGTGAATTTTCTCCTACCTCACCCATCTGCTGCTGTCCTGGCCTATTAAAAGATGCCCTGGTTTTGCACTTGAAACCTTATTTGTCCTTTGCAGAGGAGCTGACACCAGTGCCCACTGTATCTGTGAAAAGTTGATAGTATTACAGAATGAAGGCTGTGAAAAATGTCCCTGTGAATATTGGTGGTGACCACATTTTGAGAGCAGCCAATGCCTTCCCCCACAGAGCGGAGCAGAGTCCTGCTGTAGCAGATCTGCAAGTTTGCTGATGGGAATAGTCACTGCCTTAACAATGTATTTTTGCACTTTCAATCATCAGCTTTATCTGTGCCACTCTCTGCAGCGGCACTGACCAACTGTGGGCAACAGAGTCAGAGTCAACTGTGGTGACATCTTTGTTTAAACTTGTTTATTCTGTAGGGTTTCTTGCTTTTTCGGATCAGGTGCTGCATGTCTCAGGGAGAAAAGCTCAGCAGACTCCAGCCCAGCTTCACTGTGGGATTCACGGTGATCCTGGATTCACTGTGATCCTCCAAAAGGGCTGGGCAGCTCTGAAAAAGAAGAGCGTGATTAAACCTTCCTGTGACTGGTTTCTTCCACATTGTAAAATCAAATTCGTATCACTCCTGTGTTTCTTGGCAGAAGGCAGGTGAATCCTGCCACAGGGATGCAGATAGCAATACATCCCAGCGGTGGTCCTTGGTGGATGCTGACTCAGCCCCATGCAGGGGTTTTGTGTTTTTTTTCATCCCTCAGCCACCTCTGCTGCACCAGGGGACACTGAAATGACCAAGAACTGAGTGATTTCTCTCCCAACCTACAGATCAGAAAAATGAGAAAATCATAGCAGCTGTTGAACAAGGACAGAAAGGTTCCTTCCCATACAAGGAGGAACAAGGAAGCTGTTGGGGAGCAGAGCATTTCCACAACAGCTTTCTTGCAGGTATCCTGGCTCCCCAAATCTAGTGCTGTAGTATTTCAGGCTTGCAGGTCGTGTAACACCTCCAGGGCTGGGCAATATGTGGCTTGTGGGCTACCTGTGGCTCACAAACTGTTTAGAGCTGGTTCTTTTGCCAGCAGGCAGCAGTGGCAGGCAGGTGGGCTGGTCCATACCCCACTTATCTGGATGGTTTTTGGTTTTGACACACAGCTACTGGATGCTTGTCTCTTCTGCTCCCCCGGAGAGCCAAATTTACACTGGGAGCATTATGTCCTTCCAGCATCATAGACATGGGTTGGCATCTTTGGGATGACAGCATTTCCATGCAAGACAGCATGAACGTGCCTGATCTGTGGCCTGGTTTCTACCAAGAATAATATCAAAGCAATACTTGCTTCATGGAGCAGAGGTCTATGTGATGGTGGGAGTAGAGTGGTGCATTGCAAGAGGGAGTCAGGAACACCAGTTTGCTGCTTTTGGCTTTCCCAGTAGGTAGGGAAATACCTGGCTGGATTTCAGCTGTAACCAGCACCAGGATGTGTCAAGACCGTCCCCAAAATCCTTGTGTGAAATTGGGTCTCCTGGGAAGCCAGCCCAGAACACAGGGTATATTATGACCTGCCTAACTGGAAGCCATGGCAGGTAGTGAGCAGCTTGAGTCACACCTGGGCTGGGTCCCCGGGCTGTGATAGACTCCCAGCTTGGGTGGGTCAAGGTGTGACTGACAGATTTTGTGTCCCAAATTTTGAGGCAGTCTGGATGCATTACTGGCAGAAGGCCGTGTGTTGTGGAAGATGACTGCTGAAGCCAGTAGACTGCTGGAGGAGACCCGGCTTGGCAGGGAGATCAAGGCCCTGGGAGTGGGAAGGAAAAGCAGAGGAACTAGGAATGAGAACTGGTATGGGATGGGGTGTGGGAAGGGGAGCTGAAAATAAACATCTGAGACTCTTTCTGTGGGAGGATGAGAATTGGATGCCCCTGGAGCTGGCAGACCCATTGAGCCATGATCCAGATGTTTCCTAGCAGGCCATGGAGGCTCTGCAGCATTTCCACCTCAGAGTCTTGCTCTCAGCAGTACCCAGGGGAGCTGGGAAATGACAGTAACAGCTTTGCAAGCTTTGGCACATCCCAGATGCTATGAAACCCTGTGGAGGAAAAGCCCCATCTCCTTTGCTGTTTGCCTTATACAACCCCAGTTCCTGGATAGTGACCCCTTCCTTTGCATGGAAAGGAGACAGACTGGACAAGAACAGGGAGTACCCAGGGCAGCATTGAAGCACCAAGGATGGGAGCAAGGGGGCTGCTGAACATAGCTCTGACATGCTTAATTGCCAGAAGAAAAGAGAGGTGAGCTTAGGATTTGCAGGTGAAACTGGCATTTCTGTTGCATGTGCTCAAAAATGATGTGTTCCTTGTTTCTCTACCACTCTTCTCCTTATCCTTCCACTGAAAACATTCACTTTTTGTTTGTGAATGTAAATCTCTCTGAGTTGGGAAATCTGCTGCTGACTCTCAGGTTGGAAGCCCTACGCCCTTTTGTGCTTCTCAGGAGGGAGGTGAGCTCCCTGTGCACTCTATCTCTTCTCCCATCAGCTGTGAATCATAGGCCATCAACAGCAGCTCAAGCAGAGGGAGAGCAAGACGTAATTAAAATCCTCAGGGAGCACTGCAGCCATCTCTCTGTGTTAAGCCTTTTGAGGTTTTCCATTTTTTATTAAAAAATCCCAAATTTCCTACTGAAGAAACAGGAGGAAAATTTCTGACTACACAGTTTCCAAATTATGGCCAAGCCACGGAAGATTTGCTGTTGCTTCCTGGCTCCAAACTCAAGAACCTGTCTAGCCAGGGACTGGTGCTCAGAGCTGAGCCTCTGGAGGTGCTTCACCAGACCAGCCCAAACTGTGGCCCCCACCAGCATCACCATGCTGATGTGTGCTCCTGAATCCAGTTCATCCAGCCCCTCCCACAGTGCACCTCAGCAACAGCTCTGCAGAAGTGTATGGACTTATACCTCTGTACAACATGAATCATGTCCAGCAAGTCTTGAGCTGACCCTTGCAAGGACCTCCTGAGGCATTGCATTAAAATTATTTATGGGTGGTTTTTATTGCCTGTAAGAGGATGTAGAAATCAGGCAGCGCCCTTGTGGTTTTCTTCTGTCAAATTATGATCAAGGTTACTATTTTGCTGCCCAAATATTTAAGCGTGAGACAGAAATCTTTACAAGGGCTACCACATTCCTTAGGTTATCTCTATTGGTCCTGCCTGGGCCTATAAATACTAGAGGGACTACCAAAGTAAATAACACATTTGCCTGCACATATGTTGCTCCAGGGGATTTCCCTTTCCTCTATCACAAAGGTCAGTAGGTCAGGGACCTACTTGCAAATCAATAGAAAATTACCTTTCAAGTGACACCTGCATTAACCTTTGGTACTTGTTGGTCTAGGTGAGGTTAAGGCCACCAATCCCTACAGTCTTCCATTGTGCCTATGATTTATTTGCATTACGATTTATTTGCATTATCTGTTTCCCTTCTTGATCTTTGGAATTGCTGGCACAGTTCCCACACAGCATGCAGAGTTGTTTCCCTGCACATTGGTTGGGAATGGCAGGGGATCCGCAAGGCTGTACTTTTTGCTGACAGGTGTCAGAAACAATAAGGAAAATGTATATGTTTGGAAATGAAAAGAAAATGAAAGCAAACAAGAGGAAGCAATTACAAAGACCCCTTTGTCAACATAAAACTTTTCTGTCTAAAAGTTGTGTCTTTAGCTCAGTCATTGATGACAGTCATAGGTCATTGAAAGTGAATGAGTTGTAAAAATCAAACACACTTGCCATTACAGCTGATCTGGAAAGAAAATTGCTGAATCCTCCAGCCTCCAAACTGGTGTGAATCACTAGCTATTTTCATCAGCAGCTGGTTCACACCTTGTATTCCTTTCAGCTTGTGTGAAGAAATCAGACTGGTCATTTCTTGATTCAAATCTGCTTGTTTCTTTTGCTGTCCATCCCTTGCATCGTTGCAAGCCTGTGCTCATCTATCAGGACCAAAGAGTTTAGCAGAGCATCCCCTGCTCACCTCATCAGTGCTCATATGTTACAGCTCAATGTCGAAGCTCGCCTCTATGTCCCTAGGGAGGACTGCATTTAGCAAAGGGGTCATGGTCCTGCCCGGGACCTGACAAAGGGATCCTCAACGCTGCACTAGATGCTTTCCCCACAAGCCAAATAATGTGGGAATTAGGCTGTGACTTTTCCCTCTCCCCTTCCACAAGGGTTCTAAGTTATCACTTTTCTGGGTATTATTAGGCTTCAGTTGTCATGCAGAGACTCATGGACACAGATCTCTTTCCATCACTTCAAATGCTGTTTCTTAGTGTATGAGGCAACTACGTCTTTTGTTTGTTTCTAATTCGTCCTTTGCACTCCAGAGAAATGCTATTTGGTTGCTTTGCTGCTGGTGGAAATCCTTCTGCAAAGCGCCACTCTCTGCAGACGTCAGGGATGTGGTGATCATCGGAAAATAGCTGATGTATCTCCAACAGCTCCTGCAAGGACTGAATTCCCAGTCAGCCCAAGCAATCCCACTAGAGTGTGCAAAATGCCCAGTGGGCCTTAGATAACAATGAGCAATGCTCAGTTGGCAGGAGGGCACTCTGTACTCAAGGCCACTGTGGTGGTTTGACAAAAATCCATTGGCACAGGCCACCACTCTGCCCCTGTCACCCTTTTTTGGTCCATGGGAACACCCCGGGTGCAAGAGGACCATGCAGCTCTCTCAAGCTGGGCTTCCTGTTGCTCTGGGCATGTACATTTTTGGCCACTGGCTTCTGATTGTCACTTGGGACCTGTGGGTGCTTCTGGAAAGCAATTAACAGCCAGAATTAAAATGGGCAGACCATAGGACTTGGCACTGCAGTTGGCAAATGCTCCCTATCCCTCTGGCTTACTTCAAGCCCTGAACCTAGCTGATTGTATCCCTTTAACAGGCTTTAGTTCTGGATGCCGTTGAGAGTCTGCCAAGCACAATCTGTAGGATGTTTTAATTGGAGCAGAGAACAGTAATAAAAAGACCTTTGACCGAGCCCTGCAGACGAGGCTAACGGGAGGGGAGGACCGTGCCACTGTTCGGTCACTTCCCTTGAGCTGTCCTTGTTAGAGGGAATGGACCCAAGGTCCTAATCTGTTTGCCAGCTGACTCTTCTGCCCAGCCACTTTGTACACAGCAGAACTGTACTTTGACCACCCAAAGCTGCCAGGCACAGTGGCACTGAACAATTTGCTGTGGCTTCCTGAAACCAGTGTAGCGATGGCCTCAGGGTCTCATCTGGGAGGCTGGGAACATCTGTTTGAGGGCCAGCACAGAGATAGGAAGTGAAGACATTCCCTTCCTATATGCCATGGGAACAGGTATCAAGAAGCATCTGGTGAAGAGCTTGTAATGTAATATCTTCCTTAGCCCATTTGCATTCAAGTGATTTCACTTTTCAAGGATCTTTCTGGGAATTTGAGGTCAGGATCTACCTCATAATCTTCACTCACAGCCTCTCAAAGCAGAATTGTCTCAAAATCTTTCTCTTTGCCTCATCTAGATCCTGAAAGCTGGGCTTTGCCATTGAGGGATGTCACTACTTATAAGTTTCTTGTAGGAACCTTTCCTACAGAGACCCCAAGGTGGCCAAACCACCACCTTTTTATGACACTTTTGGGATGCCCTCCCTCAGCACCTGAAGCTGAATCACAGAATGGGGCTGGATGAAGTCTGTGCTTTGTCCCAGTGGTTGTTTCCCAAGGAGACTGTTGATCTGAAGCTCTGCTGGTAAAAGCTCAAGCACTGGGACTGCTCTGCCACCTGAGAGCCTCAGCAGGCAGCAAATGTTTCCTGCTTTTCATCCTTTCCTTTCAGTGTCTGCTTTGAGCTTCTTGGTCTCCTTGCTGTGCAACATCACACAGCACCTGCATTCTGCTTCACAAAGGGCTGCATTTGCACAGGGGTCAGATGGAGCCCCTCTTATCTGCCAACCACATGCTATTCAGTTAGTAGGAGAACACCAAAGGAAGGACAGACTTCAATTTGGCAGCAATAAAACCAGTGCTGCCACAGATTCCAAAGAAGCAATTACCAGGGACCAGCTTGTCCACACAATCCCTTGAGGATTGGGACATGTGGTCACTGGGGGCTTTACCAGGCCCTGCAGGTCCCATTTGGCTGGAAACAGGGTCAGAAAGAGATCATCCTAGATTATAGGACAGCAGGTCAAAAATCTAGTCTTGGTCCTCCTCCTGTAGGCCAGCCCTGCCTGGGCATCCCCATCATGGGCAGCATGGGTGGCAGGGGGCAGATGGGGCTGTGCAGAGCCAGGGAGGGTGGCGGGTGTCAGTGTGAGGGCCCAGATCACAGCACCACATCCATGCTGACTGAAAGCACAATGTCTCACCCGCTGCCAAACACAGGCACAGTGGGACCTGCCAAGGGGGAGCGCGGGTGAGGGGTTTGACTGGGACCTTGGTTTCACTTCCTGCCCTGTGTGGGGAGAGATCATTAAAAATATCTGACTAAGGCAGACTTCTTTGTTCTCGGTATTACTAAGCCCTCTCCACTCCCCAGCCCCCTGCGATGACAGAGGTGTGGGCAGAGATATTTCACTTTCCCTTGGTTTGCAGACTCACAGGTGGGCAGACAGGTGTATGGCACTGAACACCTCCTGGCCTCTTCCAGCCTTGCAGGAGCACGATCCTTTCTCCAACAGAATTGGATGCTTTTTCCCAGCATCTAAGTCAGTCACAGCATCTCAATTCTCAGAGAGTTCTGAGGATACTAATTCTGGGTAATGTGGATGATGCTGAAGGACATGAGGTGGGGATCAGGTCCCAGGGATGCTCAGAACAAGGGAAAGTTTGCCAGGCACAGCAGAGCTGGGCTGCACAACTATCTCCTATGTGATGCTGCAGAGAGGGAAATCTTGACAATCACAGTCTTGGCTGTCAATAGGTTGATCACAAATTGATTTCCTCTTGGATTAATATGGTAACTATAAACGATACAAGCATTTTAACATCTGCCCCCACAATTGCAATATTAGTTTTAACAGCCATGTTGACTAATGTGCCCCGTACTTTATGAAACTGTAACATGCACTTTGTTACCGGAGTAACTCGCAGCACAGTGCACATACAGACATTGCAGCTTAGAGGAACAGTGGTTTGTAATTTGATGTATCCCCTTGCACATGCATCAGGCCCTGTGGTGCAATTAGATGCTCTGTTTCGCAAAGGCAATAGTCATTAATGCTTCTGCAGAAGCCTGGGAGTTGGGAGTGGGACAGGTCATGTGAGGTGAACTAAAACCAGGATGCACTGGGTTGAATCTCCACCAGAAGCTCGGCTCTGAAACAGTTCATAGAACGGCACAGCAGGTCACCTGTAAAGACTGTTTCTTCTTGGTTTTCCACTCTTGTGTTGCTAAACCTTTTAATTGATTTCACTGCAGATAAAGACATAAACATTACACCTACATGGTCTGTCATGAAGGCTAGTATTGCATTCCATGTTTCCAAATTTCAGACTCGCTTTGACCCTTGGGCTAGGTCCACCTTCCTTGTTCACATTCTGCCCATCTCCAGTGCCATTCTTCCAGCTGTACTGATGATTGCTGAGGGATCCCATGGGAGGCTGAATTAGATTTCAAAATGAGTGAGATTAACCTGTGGCAAAATATCCACACACCAGCTAAGCTCTAAATCCCAAGTTTTGTTGCTACGGCAGATTTGTGTTTTCACTTTGTTGGTGCAAGCAGGTGGCAAACTGGCATGTGTGAAACTGCTGATATTCATGGTGTGCTGCAGGTAAGTGGAAGCTTACTAATAACTTAACTGGCACTATCTGGATCTGCTTCTTAAAGCTCAGGTGAGATGTCATTCCACCAGAAGGTTTGCTTAGCTCTGCTTGCATATACATGGGACCAACTGAACCTTGTGTGTGGAGTCATTTGTGGTGACAGATCCAGGAGCAAACGTGGAAGGTGGAAGGAGCTGCCCACCCATATCACCCTCCGCAGGGAGGGCAGTGGTGCTGAATTGCGCTGATCAGACCTATTGCCTTCCTGGAGCAGGTTGTGCCTGTGGGGGAAGCCCTGACCACCCTCCCACTGCTGTCACTTCACATGGAGCCAGTGAGACAGGAGCAGGACTGGCACCCCGTGGGAAGGCACTGTGGAGGAGGCACCCAGAACATTTTTTCATGGCAGCAGGAGAAGCTGATTAATAATCCCAGAGGGGCTGGGCAAAGCCCACTCTGAGGGAGAGGGTTTTCAGTGAATCCATCCTCATTTTAACTCACATGAGTGACATGATAGATAGCAGTAGTGGTAGAATCACTAGTAGGGCAAATTGTTTCCTGGACAGGTGGATCCCTGGGTTTAAAACCCTGGGGACAGCTTGTTTGGGGATGCCGCTGAGCAGTAGCTGGTGCAGAGAAAGCCCTTCAGAGTGAACATACCAAAATGCTCTCCTGGAAATTAAACCCTGACAGGAATATGCCCTTGGAGGCTGGAGGACACCTTATGCATTCAGTAGTGAATCCATTCCCTCCCTCGCAGGCTGCTCCCTCAAAGCAGAAGAACTTGGGGGCCGTTTTTGTACAAGGTAGCCAGGAATTAGAGAGAAGTGGCTATTTTCAAAGTTTAATTTAAAGGACTTGGGGATTTTGATTATGATTTCATAAAACACAGGAGACATCTTCCTTAATAACACAGATTTTTAGGAAATGTGAGGCTACATGTGTTGCTTCCATCACCCCAGGGTGCTGCAGGTGTGTGGAGTGCTCAGGATGCTTCAGAGAGGAAGGAGGGAGAGAAAAGCTTTTGGGATGAAGTGGTTTTTGTTCAGCTAATCAAAGTTCCTCACTCAGGGCTAGAGCAAAGCAGCCAAGGCCTCTCTTTTTTTCATCACCAAATGAGAGAGGTCTCTGCTGGGTGTCATCACGTGGGAGGTTGCAGGTTGCTGTTACCCTGTTGTCAAGGTCTGAAACCGCTGATCCCATGCTCTGAAGAAATGCCCTGTGCTGGGCAGTGCAACTCCTCTGGGTGCTGTTGAAGGACATCTGCCAGTCAACACTGACTCTTTCCAGATCACCCTGAGCAGGAGTTGCCTCAGCCAGGTGTGGTCCTGGCCTGCAGACCCCAGCCCCTGGGCCAGGACACAACTCCCAGGCTACCCCAAGCTTCCAGTGCTGACCAAGGTACTCGCCGTCTGCTTTGAGCAGGAAAAGCTGAGGGTGTCTGATGTTGAGTGAGCCCTGGGTAGCAGTCTGGGGGTGACTGGTCCGTGCAGGATGCACTGAGATGGGGCAGCATTACTTCCTCCAGCCTTTCCACAGCAGCAAGAGTGTGAAAAATAGGGCAAGGGAGTGTGAGTGTGTGTGAGGGGGTAGGTGGGCGTAGGACAAAGCATGTAAATAGAGGTAAAGAACATGCCATGTGTGTGAAGATGGAGGCTTGGAAAGGAAAAATTACTTAGCTGCAAAAACAGAACTCCTTTACCTGTTTTTCTCATAAAGCAGCATGAGGATGTTTCTGCTAAAGCAGCCTTTCACAGCAGCTGCATTATGAAATGACTTCTTTTTAACAAATCCATCTGCCTGCTTTTTAATAAGCAGGGCTTTCCACCATTGTATATGTGCGAGGTCTGACCTTTTCATAGGAAAAAACATTCATAACCAAAAACTATAAATAGAAACCTTCAGACTGGAGCAGATCAAGATGTAGGTTTTGTGACTTTTTTTTTTTTAAAAAAAAAGCCCTAACATAATGTGGGAGGGAAAAGAACAAGCTCTTTTAAAAAGTCATAAACTTCTGTTATTGCCTTAAGCTTACTTAATATTTACTGAAACATTTAATGAAAGACTTTAAACAGTAAGGCTTACAAGACTTCTGTATCAAAGCAGGTATTTTTACAAAGGAAAGGAAAAAAAGATTAGAAGTCTGTTTAGTTTAGGAAAAAGGGTACTTCCCCCAACTGTGAAACAAAAAGTTTATAGAAGGTTTGTATTTCTAGAGTAAGTTAAGTTTTATACCTTGTTCATGTTCTGGTTCTGCAAGCTCTCATATATACATAACTTTGCTCATGAGTATAGACACTTAGTCTTCAAAGGGACTACTCATGTGAAAAAAGCTGATCATTCATTGTTTCCACTTCAAGCCATATTTGGTCCTGTATTTTAAGTCCCAGATGCTGAAGGCAGGTGATTACATGAGAATCTCAGCTTTCTTAAAATAAAATAAAATAAAAATTAAATAAATTAAAAAAACAAAACAAAACAAAAAGAAAAACAGAAAAGGAGAAAAGTAAGTTCTAAATCTAATGGTTGAAGAGAAGAGAAAGCTTGAAAATGTGTCCTTCCTGGAACCTCAGAGCAGAAGGCAAATAATACAAAACCAATCTTCTGTCTAAATCTGCTAATCACACACATTTCTTAATTGGGAGCGATACTAAATTAAAAAAACACAAAGGAGTTCAAGAAAAGGGAGTAGGAAACAATCAGTGCAATTGTGACTTATTTGAGCCATGGCAGCAAATCACTCTTGCCACATGCAAAGACCCTTGGTGGTGCAGGTTCAGAGATGCTCTGAAGAGCTTCACTTAGCAAACACTCAGGTACACCAAAGTGAATCAAGAGAAGGCTTTGGTTCAGCATGCATCGAGCTCATCTGCTGTATCCCGTGCCTCTGATTCTTGGATATGCATATCTCCTCTGATATTTAAGATAGCACAGAAAATAAATCAACTTGGCTGGTGTTGTCAGTGTGGAAATAAAAATGAGCTGTTAGCTGTAGCCACCGAAGGGTGCAGTGGTAATACAATACTTAGAGTCTCTCTGTTCCTTTTTTATATACTTCACCAACATAAGAAACAATTACACTGATCCATATTTCATCAGGCATTGCAGGCTGAGCTTCCTTTATGACCATTGTGTTGCTTCTCATGTGTTGGCTTCAGCTTCCTTAGGGAGGTATCTTTTTGCTGTGACTGCTCAGTTGCAGAATCCTCTCCTAAGAGGCAATATCTCACCATCACTGTTCTGCAGCATGGTGTGGTGACAGCCTGCCCTTGAACTGAGCACCTCCAGTACCGTGACACTGCTCACATGAGGAGCAGATCCAGACCAAATCACGGGGTTTGTCCAGCACTCACAACAAAACTCTTTTCTGCTGCAAAGTATTTTAGGTTGAGGTCATGTCACCACTTCACTATAAATATTTTTTTATATATATTGAAAATGGGAAGCTACTTAGAGACTGTAGAAATGCGAGGAGGACAGTGATTTCTGAAGAGATATCTGCGTGTGCCACCACAGCTCTCTGTGCATAGGTACATGTGCACTCTTGCTGCACGTAGAGTTTGCCTTGTAGCTTCATTTCTCCCAAATGATGATGACCTGTTAACCAAAAGCCTTCCAGGCAGGAATGTTTGAAATGTTTTTCAGAAGCTGCAATTGCTGCAGAGATATCAAGACCCAAGAGTCACGCAAATGATACCCAAACCCTTGGGGCAGCCAGGAATAACATCATGAATTCTGCCTAGGTGTTTGAGGACAGGGGAACCCCACCATCCATGTGCAGAGAAGTGTGGCGTGGATTTTTTCCAGCACATGGTGTATGGCTGCTCTCTGTCACTTGGGCTGGATGCAAAGATGAAAGAGGGGCTGTCCTTGGGATGATTTGAACTCTACAACAGATGCCTATTTTAAGAACAGAAAGATATTCCTTTATGGTCATTAAGGTGAAATCTGTGCCTGCAGCAGCTGATGGCAAAGTAGCCATGGACTTTGGTCTGGTCCAAATTCCACCCCATGGGTTTGACTGCTGTCCAGCCATTGCCTAAGCCTGAGGCTGGCCTTCTGCCCTACACTGAGTTTCCTCAGCCGTGGAGTGGGGCCTAGTTTGAATCTCACCAATAAAGCAAACAGAATTATATGATGCAAGGGTGTTCAAGTCGTGATTTTCATCAGTGTTTCCTTTTCACTGAGCTCAAAGTCTAGTTTGAATGCAGCCTACTATTTCAGTCCATAAGAAAAGGCTACATAGAAAATAGATTTTGAATCAGATGCTTTACATAAACCATGGGTTTTACTAAAAACTAAAAAACCTCTAAATCCATTCTGCTCTTTTTCACTCCTACAGTAGTGACTCTGCATTAGAAGTTTCAGTACTTTCATCTTGTCTCAGAACATTTTAGGTGGCCAAGCAGGTAATAATAGTAATAATACTATAAACATTGAAATCATTCACCACAACTGATTTATTGGAGGAATTTTGCCACACGTGGGTGTGATAAGTCATCCAGAAATAGGTCATGATTTTCTGAAATGTATCTGAAGTGCAGGATTATTTGCCAATTAAGCTATACCAGATAAATCCTTCTCACTGTTAGTAGACGGCACTTTTATTTTGAGTTGTTTTGACTGAGTAGCGTCAGGGTTCACATGGTGAATATCTCTTTCTTGATTGGGAACTGGAGCAGGCACCTAACCTTAACCATGTATCAGATATCTCCTGGCTGAAGCCAAACATAAATACATGTTCAGACTAAGGGAACACAGGGAGATTGATTTTGGTGACCAGTCCATGTGCCAGTAATACAGAGGCCTTCTTGCAGCAATGGGCTCAGCGCTGTCCTAAGCCTGGAGATGCTGCAGTGAGGAACAAAAGCAACATTTTAACTGCCCTTCCTGAGATTCAATGGCTTAGGGAGGCTGTCCCAAAACCACCATGTAGGTGATGAAACCATGAGGACTGTGGGAATATGAAACAGAGCTCTCCTGTTTGGACAAAACTGTGGTCTCCCTTTGCTTTGCACCTAGCCTTGCTTAGTCCTGGCTGATGCACCTGGTGTTTTACTGTCCTTGTAAAGGTGCTGGAACTTGCCTGAGCCCAGTGCTGACCATGCAGCTGCTTATAGATGATGTGGAGATCTCATGGATGAGCTTTTTATTGTCCTCCTGTATAGACAGACCTAAACCCTGGCTTTTTACTCAAACCTGAGGGATCTCCAGTATGGAGTAGCCAAAGACAACTTCAACAGCTCCCCCTCAGCTCTCCCCTCCAAGGAAGAGGTAAGCAAAATCATGGCTGTCTCTGATACTGTGATTTATACAGAACCCATCTTGGTTTATTGCTTTCAGAGAAAAGTATCCAGATTTCTTACGCCAAGGGATTTTAATTTTAAATCAGGGAGAGAAAAAATTTGGCCCAAAACTGAAACAAATATCAGTGGGAAGATCCTCCCTCCATCAGAACTGCCATTTTCAAAGGTTATGCAGGTATGTGAGCAAGTGAGCTTTAAAGTGGCTGAGATCAATCTACACACAGCAACTCATTTTTATCTAAAAAGTTGCTTGGCCCTTCCAGGGCTTGAGTTGGTTGTGGGGATGAGGAAACTCTTTGTACAATAACCCTCTGAGGTGGCTGAAGGGAGACTCAAGAAAAGTGATGTCAGCTGGAAACCTTTAAAGGTATGTGGCAAGTAACAAGAAATTTCAGCAAATAGAAGGTAAGAAAAGTTTGTCAAGGCCGTTGAAAATGAGATTTTTGTCAGAAGGGGAATCACCTGTCCCACTACTTTCTTTTGAACTTATCACAAAGTATGAAGCAAGGAGATGTTTGCTGATTTGGACCTCGACATTTATTGTAATCCTGTGTCTGTGTGTGGGAAAGCAGGAAACTTCCCTACTGTGTTTGGAATCATAATGTTATAAAGGTGTTTATACGTGTGGGTCTTATTTCTTTATGAAGAGTGGGATAAATTATACTTGAATAAAGCCATCACCACATCCACCTTAGGGAATTGCTCTGTTCTGACTATCACTCTAATGCCCACTCTATCACTCTAACTGCTGCAGTTAAAGAAAAACATACTCTTGACCAACACACAGATACAAAACCCCAGGCTTTTCTGATTTCTATGGTTCTGGCAGAACAAAGGGGAATTAAACCGGTTGTAAATTAATTTCTGTGTGCATTAAGACTCTTTACACAGCCCAAACAGTATAAAAGAGCTTTGGGTTCACTCAGAATTAGCCTGAATAAATTCAAAAGGATGTATTTCTTTACACAGCACTTAATCATTTCCAAAACATCTGCCATAAAAATGGATGATTGAAACAGATTTCCTAGTGGATAATTTCCTGCCTGTTCCCAGCACTTTCATCTCAGGAAACTGAAGCCAAAACTCGTGGTCACCAGTGTGAAAACTCCATTGATCTCAGTGGACTTTGGTTCAGCTCTGAAAGATACGAGAACAGATACTGAGAGTTTGGGTTTCTGGAGCTCAGGGCAGCACCGTTCCTGTTTGACACAGCACAGCAAGATGAACACACAGCAGAGCTACTTCCCACAGCCATCGTCCTGTGATCCCCATCCTTTTCCAGTGCTCTCAACACAGCCGTGTGACATGGGGTTATGGAAATGGGCAGTAACATGAAGCCGTGATGTGGGAAGTAGATCTCAAACTGTCATAGTTGGAGACTGAGGGAGTCATTTACTGATCTACTGATGTGGCTCAGGATGGGAAATCTCCTGTTCAGATGGACCTTCCCTATGTTTCCCACTGTCACCCCTCCCCTGTTCCACCTCAGCAGATGACAGGAGGCTTAATTAACATGTCTCCAAGAAGGACACAAAGATGGGAAGTGAGTGTCTAGGGAAGCTTCTTACATTGTTTTCTGAATAAAAAAACCTCTCTCACATCGCAACACACAAATCTTCATTCCCATAGGAGCTAGGACAGCTGATTCAGTGGGTAGAAAGCTGGTGCTACCTGAGGTAGCTATTGCTGACTTGAGTTGAGAATGAGATCGTCAGTGAAATGAATTGTTGGTTTCAGTTCCAGATCTGGCGTTTAAATTTAAAAAAAAAAAAAAAAACCAAAAAAACAAAAAACACAAAAACAACCAACCAAAACTAAGCAGTGTCATTCAATGTTTGCTCTCAGGAAGCCACACAGCACAGAAGTCGAGCTTGGAGACTCATATCTCTTGCCCTCCAATACTAGCTCATGTCCCCTACTGCAGGAGGCAGGAGAGGTAGGCAAGGACCCTGCCTGGAGAGCTGGCAGCAGCCAGGGCTCAGAGGGACTCCTGCATGTCCTTCCTCCAGGAAAAAAAAAAAAAGCAGCACCAAGGAAAAATAGTGAAGTAGAAAGCAAACCTCCATCTCGGTGAGACCTCATTCATCCCAGGACTGTTTGAAATGATTCATATATAAATATTATCATACCAGAGTTGCTGGCATTTTCATTCAAGTACAGCATACAAGGGAATTTTGGTTAACTCTCCAGTGGCCAGAAGATGTAGGGGGAAAGACAGATTCATGAGAACTGGCAAGTCAGCAACCTTATGTCTCCTGTCAATTGTACCAGTGTGTGTTTCACTGTTGCCATCTGAGGAATTGTAAGCAGCTTTCAAAGGTTTTACAAGTTCCCACCACATCCCTGGGAGAGAAATAAAAAAAACCACCTTCTTTCAACAAAAAAGGAGAAGAGGGCATTGGAGATAAGAAGTGTGGATTTAGGAACCTGGTGGCAGAGCAGCGGGGAGCAGGCAGGAGGTCCTGGCTGCCGAGAACACGGCCTTCCTGCGCAGGCAGTCAACAGGACGAGTAGCAGGAACAATGAGCTAAGCACTGCAATGGAAACAAACACCTTTTTTTAGGCTCTGTGCACTAAGCTGCTGCTGCTACTTTTATCACACCATTCATTTGGGAAGAAAGCAGGGCAGCAAAACAAGGTGCACACACAAATCTGCACATTGTGTCTGAGCTCACACAAGTTACCAGCCCAAAAACTTAGTTGTTTCATTTAATGGTTTGGGAGTGCAGGGATCTTGTATGATGTTAAGTCTTTGTAATTGGATACAGCTGAGTTAATCCTTCTGGGCAGGACGTGGGTGATCCATAAGGGGACTGAGGACCACAAGCGGATGGTAAGTTCTGGGCAACCAAAGCCAACATTTCACCATGTGAGTCTTCCATGAAGGCTCTTGAGCTTTTACAGACAAACTCATACACACATGCACGTGGAACCCCCTGGCAAAAACAATGGTTGTTTTGCATGCCAACTGTGTCAGTTGCATTTCTTTTTACGACTGAATTCATTCTCAAGTCACGAATGCAAAAAAAAAGAAAAAAAAGCCTAGTGAGTGTTTAAATTTAGGGCATTAATTTTGCATTCCAGTGTAGAGGGAACCCAACAGTCTCAAACCTCAGAAAAAAGCACTCCACCTCTGCTTTATGGGCAATTTCATTCTGCTTGTGTTTCCAGAGCCTACTTCAAAGCACAGATGCGTTTCAGGTAAATAATGACAGCTTCAGAACAAGTTTTCCTTGTAACGCAAATCACCTCACTAATGAAATCAGGGGGAAAATTCAGAACAACTTGATATCCATCTGCCTCAAATCAAATCCTTCTATTTATACTGTATGACTAGGGGCCCAATTCCTCCCCTGATCAAATGAAGGGTGCAGATTCCAGTGGGAATGGGTCCAGCCCTTTATGCTTGCTTGGTGACCATTGCCCAAACCTGGGTGAGGATGCCCTGGTCTGGCCACTGCACAGCAGAGAACGTGCCTGAGGGTGCAGCAGTGAACAATGGGGTCAGGTCCAAAAGAATATGAGGCACCTTCCTTCAGCACAGAGAACAGTTTCTATAGTTTTCACATTTCCTTCCTGCTCACGTCAATCATATGCAGGGGGAAACAATGAAGAAACACCAACCCCACAAGGAATAAAGTAATGGGAACCTCAGAACAAGCCATATGCTGAAAAGAGTTACCACGTCCAAGATTGAAAGTACTGCCTGTCTGGACTGCCAAACAAATCAGACTCACCCTAGGGACTTAGATCTATACCTGTACTTACCTCTTCACCTCAGACCCCAAGGACAAGTTTTCCCGTTGCTTTGGAAGCCTGGAGGTGGGCAAATGGCAGCTCTTGGTTGCCTTCATCTGCATTACTGAACCACTTGCCTCGCTGCAGCCTTGTGCCTGCCTTCAGAGACACTGCTTCTCTCAGGTCCCATCAGCCTTCCCAAAGGCTCAGCAGTGTGGGATGAGAGGGGCTACATGTCCACTTTGCTTGGCAACAAAGAGAAGCAAATTGCACTTGAACCTGGAAATTTACAGGAATGCAGAACAGCCTTGTTGCTAAGCCAGCTGCAAACCTGCTTTGCTCGGGGCTCTTCCCTTTGTAGGGTTGAAGGAATGAGGCACGTGTTGCCAAGTAGGACATCAGTACTACAAACAAGTGGAAGGCCCTTATCCCACGAGCAATCTCGACCTGGTAACGGGCAGGTAGCTAGAGTAACAAGAAAGCTTGTCTCCTTCCTACTCATAGAAAGGGGAGGCGGTAGGACACAGGTTATAATTAGAGCCACCCACAGGAATTTTGGGGAAGCTTCAGCGTATGGATTGGGATCTTGTTGTTAGTGCTGCCAGTTCACCATCTGCTCAGACTGGGCCAGTCCAGAAACCCAGTGGCCAGCACCCTCAGACACATCTCCTGCTTGTCTGGAGTTTAGCATTGCTTTAAGTCACCTTGGTGTCTGCAAGAGAAAGTCACAGTAATAGGAATTACTTTATAAGCCTTTAGCCTCAATGTCCTCCTGATTCAAAGGATTTGTTTCAGCTTTCGAGATAAGCTCAATTTGGAACCCTCACTGCTTTCTTCCCTTTGATTATAAAATGTCATAGGCTCATCCTAACTGGATCTCCCCAGCACAGCTTCCTGAAGCTGGAAAAACACTGGTTCTGCCAAGCACTGCATGCTGGGGGCACAGCACATTTCATGGCACACATTTCACCCTTTCTAATGCAAAGCTGCACAACTGTCCCCTTGCAAAAGCAGCCCCTTGGGGCACTGTGAGGTGCTTCAGAGTCATCCCCAGCTCTCCATCCAGTTGCCATTGAGGCTGGACTTGCCTCAAGCCATGCTTGCCTCAAGCAGATTGGCTCACATCCTCAGAGCTCAGCTCCAGCAGGATAAGGGTCAGAGTGGTGGACTAAGGATCTGTTGTGGTCTTTATCATAGTGGTACAGGGATCTTGTACCCTCCTGGCCCAAGACATTACCACCTCTGATTTGGTCCTAATTCTTGTGGTGCTAGTTCACAGCACGGATTTGATATGCCATGTATGAGCCTTCAGGCATTATTGTTGGCCTATTGCACCTTGATCAGCATCCCTGTCCCCAGGAAGGAGTTGCCTCTCTCAGACAGACTTTGTGGCACCCTCAAAAGCAACACAGGCTCCCATCGTGCAGATTAAACCCCATCAATGTGAGGATTTAAACCATCAGATTTAAATTTCTCACCCTTGTGAGAAACAGGACCTGCCTAGGAGAAGTGGATCCTCAGCAGAGGCAACACAGCTTAGATTGCTACATTTGGTACTGTCCTTCTCATAAACACCCTGATTTTGGGTGCTTTTCCTCAAATCCCTGCTGCAGAACCCAGGGCCCGGCTGTGAGAGACTCAGTTTCTGCCATCTTGCTTTTAAACATCAGGATTTCTGAACCTCCCCGCCTGCAGAAATAGGCTTCAACTCTTGAGCCCAGCACTCTCAGAGGAAACAAGTTCAATTTTTTTTCTTTATTTTTTTTCCTCCTACCGCTGTGATTTATTCAAGGAGGGACGTTTGGGCCTCACTCAGGACTCTTGGGTACTGTTCAGTCCGGGGAGAGCAATCACAAAGCCATTACTGCATCACAGGTACCCCAGGAAGCTCTGCGATAACTGCTCTGCCCTGGTGCCCATGCAGAGGGGGAACCTTTCCAGCTGAAGGCACAGCGAGAGCTTTCTTCCAGGTAGATGGAATGGAATTATGCAGGTTATGAATGGTGATGTGTGTCTGCAGGGGGGTGGAGATGGGGTGAAGGAGGCGTCAGTGTGTTTTGTAAATTCTTTGAAATGTATGTGTGTGTTTCTGAGACGAACCTTACAGAAAATACCTGAAAACTGGTTTTGCTTTTCCTAAAGCATTGGCTCTTTCAGGCAGCAGCTTTGCCAAAAGTCATTAATCACATCTTTATTAACAAGGGCGGGGGAACAGTGACCTCAAACAACCGAGGAAAACAACTAAAACTGCATTCATTTGAAGGCCTTCTTAGTAAAATATCTCCTGGCCAGCACATGCTGCCGTTGATGTTTATTTAAAGTGTGCTGAGTCTTTGGGATACGCTGGGACTTCTGGTCAGAACCAGGGCAGGACTTGACCCAAGGGTGTGCTTCACTTAACTATAAGGCTCCTGGAGTAAAAGTGGAGAAAGAAGAAAGTTTTTAAAACTTTACTGCATCAAGGTGCATCGTGTGAGTGAGACAGACTAAATGTGCCAGCTTTTCACTTCCAAAGTGTCAAAATCCATAGATTCATGGATTTCATGGTGTACATGGTGTAAATCCAGAGGGAACATTATGATCACTCAATTCCTCCTAGCTCCACCAGCCTGTTTGCTCCAAGTATCCAGGACTGATGCTAAGACCATGGCACAGGTTCCACCACATTTCTCAGTAACGTGCTTGTTTCCTCAGTTAAAAATCCAGTCAGCTGAACAAGCAGCTATGTGAGGTGGGACCCAACCTACACCACAGGGACCACTGCGCTTGGGATGAGCACAGCAGGGAATACAACCCCCATCCCCTACCAAAACTCCACGTTTGCTCCTCGCTCTGCGGTGGTTTGTCATCTGGGGTACAGGGATCAGTGGGAGAGCAGGGACTTTTGAGGGGATTTCTGGAGCCTACCTCAAAATGCATTTACTGTGGGGCGGGCTCTCAGCGGCAGCGTGGGGAAAGGGCAGGTCTCCACCTTGGGCAGGATGCAAATGTTGCATCGCGGTAGGCACGCTGTAAGCCCAAACCCTGGAAGGCTGTTGCCACTGGTAACACCCAACTGCTGTGGCATCATGTCCATTGACATAACCTTAATTAATGATATTACCAACTAATGAGGAGATAAACCACCGATCCCAACTCCTGTTAAGAAATTGTCTTAAATACCAGTCACTAATCGCTATGGAGAAACAGATGGTGGGCCAAAATGCACACCTGGAGTAAAGAGGTGTGGTTCCCATGTTTTCTGGTGAAGTTGCATTTGTTTACTCCAGGACTGACTATGAACCATCCTGATTAACACATGGCGGGTGTGCGCTGGGCGGGAAGTTGTAAACAGCCACAGCCTTAAGTAATGGCACTGGGCTTGTGCAAGACCTGTCATCCAGATGGCAGCAGGATTGATGGCTGCAGAGATCAGCACCATGCCAGACCGGGGTGCAGATGAGCGTGGGAGTGGACCAACCCAAGGCTTACTCTTCCCAGACCCTGAGCTGAGGGGCTCTTCAGCCACCTCTGAGCCCTGGGATGCTTCACAGGGATTGTCTACTCCACGTGGCTTTTAGAATAGCGAATATCACCATAGTGGACATCACCAGGCACTTCATGGTGGTTAAGAGCTTTTTGGGCTGCTTAATTGAAAATTTGCCAGAAGACTTCCTGCTAGCATTGGGTTACTATGGATGTAACTTGTAAAACAGGGAAGGGACCCATTTCACTGCACTGATTTGACTTTTAGGCTGTTACTTTATTTCCTTGATGTTGTTATTCTGATCCAGTGAAATTAAAAAGGCATGAGTAGCCTATTTGGATCTGAATGTGTGAGTTCCTGCCCTGCAGAGCTTTCAGTAGAGATTAGATTGTACATGCCATTGTGTGGGGGAAATGTGCCATCAGGCAAAGGAGGAACAAATGCAGGTGGGGCGAGACTGGAGAGACAGAAGTGGTATGCCTGCATGAAGCTGCCTGCTGCTCATGGGGTGGTATCACCCTCTCACTGGTGGTTGGACGAGTATCTCAGAAAACATTCGCTGCCTTCGGTTTCTGCAGGGTGTTTAGCTCCTGGAATGTGTGAGACAAGGCAGCCGCATCTTCCCCACTTTTAACCTTTTAGAACTAGTCCTGGGAGGGCCTAAAATAAAAACTGTACATAGAAACACATGCCAAGCCTCATGTTCCTGAGGGTGCAGGTGGATTAGCTAGGGAACCCTGGCCTTTACAAATCAATAGTCTTCAAGTTTTTGGAAAGGTAGGTATGCACTTAGTTTGCTGGTATCCAAATAAATCTTGAGGGATTCCGAGGATTCAGGTGCTCTCATGACACATAACACAGCCACAAGAAGCAGACAAGCCTGGTGCAATGCTCATGCTGCCAATTGTTCATGTATTTCGGCTAGTTCACGTATTTCGGCTAGTTCACTCTAGCACAGTTTTTATTCAGAAGACTGTTTCCTGTTGACAAAAAAAAAAAAAAAAAGGAAAAAGAAAAAAAGGTGTTTGTTTGGTTTTTTAAGTGATCACAGGCATGCATATATCAGAAAAAAAGAAAGGACTTATCTTCTTCTTACATCTCTATTATTTCTATTGTTCAGGTATGCCTCGGGTACTTTCCCAGACATGTTGCCTTCTGTTTTTAACATTGCCACCTGGGAATCAGATCCTGTACATCTTTTGTGGTGCTGTTCAGCAGGGAGGGAGTTTCTTATTGCTCCTCGTGGATTGTTCTGGCCTGATGCAGATGGATAGTTCAAAGAAGAGGGATGCCATTGGCTTTGTGGCCACTGCCCTCCAGCTTAGGGAAAAGCTAAGGCTCTGTGTGCACAGCTTGTCTCCGGACAAGCTGAGAAAGTTCTCACAACACCTGCAAGCCAGGTGATGTCCATGGGGTCCAAACTCCTTTGCTGTTAGGAAGATATTTCGTTAGTTAACCCTGAACCCTCTTTGCATTCTGGTACACTCAGTAATGCCCTTAATAAGCACTTGCTTTGTGGAACTCCAAGGAAAGCAGAGCTGATCTCCACACAACAGCCACAGACCCAATCAGCCTGAACTCCAGGGCAGTTGGAGCTCAGTGCAGGAGCACATGCAGAACTGAGCTTTGTGGGTTGGACCCATCTCTTGAAGTTGATTCTGATCATTTCCTGATTCAGAGCCTTGTGCTGTAACCACAAACCCTCCATATCCCATCCTCTTTGGTCTACATCTCTGTCTGGTCCCTTAACTAAACACTGCTCAGTAAATGCTTACAGATTCAAGAGGAGAGGCTGCTAGTTCAAAGTCTCACATTATCAGAGCAGCTGAAAAGGAAAATTAAGAGCAGCAAGAATCAAATCAGAGCCAAGAAGAAAGCCTGGCTGTTTGAACACTGACAGATATCTGCTTAAGACATATTTCTCCAGCCTCCATTACACCCATTGCCAAACACAAAAAGTTGCTTTACCAAACTGTGCAACAACTTGGAGGTTCAAGTGGGTTACTCTGAAGTGGGCTGTTCCTGAATCCTTTAATTTTGTGAGATTATTGTTCTTTGTAATAGAGCAATAATCTTTCCAGCCTAGAAAGCAGAAGAGCTGCCATGCCAATGCTGTTATAGAACTGCAGGTGAGAGGAATGGACTGATACTGCCATATCATGGTAGCAAGGATCTCGTGGGATATCAAGAAATGAAGAAACTGTGACAGAGTGTGCATGTGCATGGTTTCTTCTTTAAAAATAATCTCAGCAGACTCTTTTTTTTCTTTTCTTCTCTAAGACACAGTGGCTAAAAATGGCCTTTCAAAAATAAATCAAGCCTGAGGCTGGGTCTGAAAGCACTTAATGAGGGGTAAAAGTGGTTGAAAAAAGGAAAATGAAAAATTCCCATGCTATTCCTAGCACTGACTCCCTCATTTCTGCATGTAAACCGTAGCTGCATCACACTAGAGCACTTCCACCAGTGTCAGGCCAGTACCTGGCCCACTTACAGAGGTAGATGATGAGAGAGCAGAGACTCTATGCCGAGACTCTTGTCTCCTGAAAGCACTGGGCACCCCATCCTATACATCTCCCAGCATGGCACAGCATCTTCAAAATCACAAGGGTGTGACAAGGTTTAAAGCAGAACTGCACCACACAATAGGAGGAAACTAGTTGTGGACAACATGATGGAAAAGCTGTTGGGAAGCTGAACAGAGTGGAGCTAAAAGCTGCAACTATTATTCAACCTTTTTTAAATGAAAACCAGACCTTTCATACAAATCCAATTATGTTCTCTAAAGAGGTTAAAGCTTTTGTGGGGACAAGAAACTTTGGATGGGTTAGGTTGTGGTGAGGTGGTTGACTTAGTGGATTCTCTTAACAGTATCAATAGCATGATATCAACAGCACAAGCTCTATGTGGCTTAGAGAGAAGTGAGATCAAAGTTCTTCCAAATGAGCAGTGAGATCAAAGTTCTTCCAAATGAGCAGTCCCTGGGGAATAACCTGGGAAACTCAGGGTACATCCCCAGAAGAGGCCCTCAGGGACTGACAGGACAATGTTATATCCAGTATATGAAAGGTGATGCACAGCAACTGCTGTCAAAACCTGCAGATGATGTCAAGGCAGGTGGGAAGGTGGCTGATGAAGAGGTGGGGGCAGTGGTGTGGAGAAATGTGGGTTCTGGGCTCATGCAGGCAGAGCACATGTGCCCAGGCAGCCAAAACCCTGTGCCAAGAGACAGGGCTGCAGCTGAAGGCAAAGAGGACATGCAGCCCAACCTGAGTGTGACATTGAAGAGTGATATTGCAGGTAAAGGGCCTCGTAGGGGCTCTGGATGGATGAAGAGAGGAGAGGTAGACTGAAGTAGGGACCACTTTGGTTCCACAGATGGTCTTAACCAGGAAAATAGTTTGCCCTTTGTTGGTTTTGCATTTTAAGGAAAAAAAAGTTGAAAGACTTGAAGAATTTAACAAGCTAAATTCATGCAGAAATTAAGTCAGAGATGGTGTCATTATACTGTGTAAGCACCTTCTGGACACAATGGTGGTAAGAAAACAGTCTTTAACTGCAGTAAGGCCCATGACAAGAACACTACAGCTTGGTAATTTCAAGTAAGAAAGTAGCATGCATTATATCAGTGAAGACACTTACACTTGGGATGAACTCCAGGGGCAGGATTTGATCCACATTTCTTGATGCCATCAAATCCAACCTGGCTGCCCTCCTAGGAGGTCTGATTGAGATCAAGTTGTGCTTTGCCAAACATGAGTTAAACACAGAGGTGAGGGAGTGATAGTCAGGGATCCTGAAGTGCAGGAGCTCAGGAGGAAGTCTCCAGCCCTCCCTTGCAGTCATGAATTTTGGGAATGAGAACTACAAAGCTAAGGAAGAAAAATACAATTTAAAAAGCCTGTTGCCTCTTGGAAGGTATGAGAGGGTGAAAAAGCAAATGAAAAATCCTGGGAGTTCTTTGTAACTTTTTCCATACTGATAAACATCCCAAAAAACCCTCTATCCTTTCTCTTTTCTCGGATTTTCAATACTCTAAGTGAACTAAATTTATTACTTTGTGGTAGTTTGTTGGTAGTGATTTTTTTAGCACCCTAGCAAGTTGTTCCTCTTTTGGTTGGTTGGGGTTTTTTTGTGAACAACTACAACTGGGTTTTCCACTCTTTGTTTGTGAGTGCTGAGAAGTTAAACACAACAAATGAGTTTTGGACAGAGCTTTGAAAGAGATTAATTCTATGGTATTAATTCTCTTCTCTCAGAAAGCAAGCCCCATATGCAGGCATTGCTTCTGAGGAAGTTTTTTCCTCATGCTAACTTGCTTGGTAATGCTTGCAAGGCATTAAGCTGAAGCCCAAGGGCCCAATTCAGGAAGATAAAACCACGTATTTTACCCTTAACATTGCCTGGCAATTAGTTCATGTATTGATGTACCATTAGAGATGGAATTGGAGGATACCAGGCAAAAAAAGACTCAGAATTCCCACGGAAAGTCAGTGGCAAACCTAAGAGTAACACTAAAACCACACAGTCTGTGGGTCTAGCAAGTCAAGAATGAATAGGGCAGGTAGTAAATCTAGAAGAGCAGTAGAAAGGTTACAAGCTTGGGAATTAAAGAACAGCTAAAGAGTGAACCAGAAGTACAGTTGCAGAGGAAATAATTCATGCAATGTTGATCATCTCATCCCCATATGCTCATAATATTTTTGACAAGCATTTCATTTTATCTGTTATTATTAAGAAAATTATTCTTTAAGGGCAAAATCTAACTACATTTTCCAGGTCAACTTGATTCTGGGAATCAGTCTCACTTGCCTGTGGTTTTTGCTATCAGGCCAAACTTAATCCCTGGTGTATTTCTCTTGACTCAGTGGAGTTATGTTGAATATCAGCTTGGCCCAAAGGCCTTTAGTTATATTGCCAATAGGTTTCTTTAAAAAGATATTTCCCTACTTTGAATGCAGTGATTCCGGGCAGTGATTTTCATTTTGCAATCTGGAAGGACTCCTGCATATGTTAAGGAAGTTTTAGTTATTTTGATCCTGAAGAAACCTTCTTTGGCACCAGATGACTCGTCTGATGTTGGTCCGGCTGAAGGCAGGTATGTGCATGTGCTCCAGCTGGTCTGTGGATGGCAGTCTCGAGAGCCAGCTGCCAGGTGCCTTCCATCCACAGAAAGGTCTGGGGAAGAATCACAGGAAGGGACATGAAACACATAACAGCCCCACAACAGCAGAGTGAATGCTGTTCACAGTGTTTCTGATTGACAGAGGAGCTTCTTATCTTCCCCCGAAACCTCTGCACCCAACCCTCCAGGTGTGCGTGTGTTGGGAGAGAAGCCAGTATTCTGATTAGAGGGATTATTTAGATTCCACTGCCATGGGGAGCAGCTCCTGGTAAGCGTCCTTTGCTTGGAGTAAGACAAAGGGAAGACCCAAAATAAGAAGGATAGGCCTTCATCATCAGTGGATGTCACCCTGGACATCAGTGGATGTCACACTGAAGGCAGATGAGTGCACACTCAGTGCCTCCATACAGAGTGCTGCTCCCATGGGATCACTAATCCATACAGGAGAAGCCATTGCAGGGGAGCTTTTCATCTCATGAGGTCCTGGAGCAAAAGAAAGATCTACAAACTGATACGTTCAGGATGTCAGCTCACAGGACAATATACTACAAATGGTTTTGCAGCACTCCCCCTGCCCTGAATATCGTTTCAACTTGCTTTGGCAGCCAGGTTACTTCCCAAGTGCTCCAAATGATGTGGGGGGTGGGCGGGGAGAAAATCACAAAAGTGAATGCAAACTTTTTGGTCTTACTTCATGCAAGATGTGAAACCTACTAATGAACCTGAGTATAACCAGCCTCCAGTTGTTTGCCTAAAACCGAGCAACACATGAGGTTAATATTGCAGTTCTCAAGAGAGATTTGTCCCCGGGACAAAAGAGACCTGAAAGAGACCTGAAAGAGTCCAGGGCTAGGTTCAAACAGGCTGGGAAGTGTTATGCAAAACAGCAGCACAGAGTGTACCTGTGATGAGGTACGTGATGTACCCGTGAGCTTCTAAACTGAAAAATCTTCCTGTAGAGACTGATGATGTTCATGTCATTGAAAAGCCATGTTTACCTTGCTTTGCTGAGGACCTATGCTTTTATTGTGAGCATGTCTGGTTAGAAGAGAGAGAAGACCTTTTACTCTTGATGATGTGATATAATGCGACAAGCCAGAGTCTGAGCTCTAGGGACTCTGTGGGATGTTCCAGCACGTGAGTGTGCATCAGAGGAGAGCAGGGTTTAAGGGAGCAGGCTCAGGGTTGAGCTGCTTCTGTCCTTCTGCAGCCACTGTCAGCTTTGACCAGCTGTCACAGTGATCCAGCAGCCTGTGAGTCATAAAACTACTTGAATGGAGTTTGCCTCCACACAGTGTCACATAATGTGTTTAATTACTGCAAGGGAAGAGGGCTGTTGTGATTTCTGTATAGTGCAGCACATGTGCTGACCTGGTTGTCAACCCAATCACCAGCTCTGGATATCTCAGCTCTCCCACATCCTGGCATCTCCATGTGCCTTCCTTGAAGACCATCTGCCCAAAACCCTGGGATAAGCAAACTGAAGACAAATGACACAGTTGCCAACTTCCACTTGTTGCTCCATCTCCACCTCAAGGAGACCAGCTCTGAAGGTGGGAAAACCTGAAAGGCCTGGGATCTGTGTCATCTAGAACAGGAACTGGCTGACTCAGAGAACAGAAATCATTTGCTGTAGTGTCTGGAGACCTCTGAACAGCTGCAAAATCCCAGTACTGAGATCTTGGTAAGGTCGCAGTTGCAATGGGCTGGGCACATTGCCAGGGTGGAAGATTCCAGGATCTGCAGCCTCCTGGGAACACCTAGC
Organism: Pachyramphus minor; assembly: GCA_013397135.1. Taxonomy (NCBI): domain Eukaryota; kingdom Metazoa; phylum Chordata; class Aves; order Passeriformes; family Tyrannidae; genus Pachyramphus; species Pachyramphus minor. The sequence continues at coordinate 650,957 of VYXB01000792.1, read as the reverse complement.
AGCCGACACAAGCTTTGAAAAGACACCTGAAAATCCTTACTTAAAGCTTGTCAGCTTAACATTAATAACTGGGAGGGAAAGGGTTTGGAGCCACTGCAGTGCAGCCTGTGAGGTGAAGCAGAAAAGCAAAATGGAGGAGAAAAGTGAGACAACTCAGAGGAAATCAGCTGTGCCATTTAAAAAGCACAACTAAAAATGTGCTCTCTCCCCACAAACTGGCCTGTTTTTACAGGATCATGCACACATACAACAGAGCAAAAGTAAAAAGAGCTAAGGGGATGGTCATTACAAACTTCAACAAACAACAATTCAATAATACAACTTTAAGAAATTCACAGTACCCAATAAATTCAAGATTTGGCACAACAGCAGTGTCCAATAGCCATAAATAAAGCCATTTGCTAATGACTGCACATTCCATCTCATTTTCCTTGATGTTTTCCATGGCGTCATTCCTCTGAACCACAGGTTTTCTTTTAATCTCATCTCAATCTATACCACTATTAGGTGCTTCACTTCTTCCTTGACAGCACTGTATTTGAATGGCCACTAAGTAGGGCCTGCTCCAAAGCTGGGGAAGGTGAGGCTGGAACATATGCTTGTCTCCTGCAGGCTGAGCCCAAAGAAGGCTGCTGATCACACCCCAAGTGCACGAGTCACTCACACATAATCAACTGTGGTTAATTTGGAGCCAGAATCACCTCCGTGGCCCCTAACAGCTTTAGCACTTGGGATTCAGTTGGCTCCACAGGTTTGACATGTCGTGACAGAGACATTTCTTCTTCAAGCAGCTCATTTTGTCCCCAGCTAATGAGAGATTAACTAACCCATGGCAGCAAATCAGCTGCTGCTGGTCTAGGGAGGGCATCTCAGGTTCTTTCCTTAACGAGCTTCACATTTGGCTTTTCTTAAGTGAAGGAGAGTTCGTCAGCACAAACATCCTGCCAGTGACACTGTCCTTATCTGACAGATGGAGCCCAAGGAGAACTGTTTTCAATGACCTAATGTTGTTTGCTGCTTACCTGGCAAGACACCAGTGAGCTGCTTCTCCCATGCACTGGGAAGTCACTAAGCAGATGCTCATGGTTTCCAAACAAAAAAGTCTTCACTTTTCTTAAATGAAGTCAGGGTTTACAACAGATCAAAAGCACTTTGGAGCCACTTCGTCTCTTCTGTTGCATGCTGGATGTTTGTGGGGGCCCTGTTTCTGGAGGGGTTGTCACCTCTGTGCTGCTCTTACAGTCCAGGGGAAGGCTGGGGCTCAATGGCATTTAGTGTGTCCTGTTGGGAGCGTTGGGAGATGATTAACCCTTTTGTCACCACTAAACCACAATGGGAACATCTTCCTCCTTTTCTCAGTCATTAAGTTTTTTGCATACTGGAATTACACGCATTAAACAAGGAAGTTTTCCAGTAGGGTGCACATCCTTGAGTCTTTCAGTAAAAAGCATTTTGAGTGTCCATAATCACAGAGTGTCTGACAAACCACAAAAGAAGCCTCCTTAATTTTAACTTCTTTTGGCCTAAGATGGGTAGGACCTGAAGTCAGGGTTTGAGACAAGCTCAGAATTACTTTGCCATTACCATAAAATCCCATTCTGGGGGAGCTTTGCCATTTGGTGTTGCTGCGTCTACTTCATTTGTCTTGAGATTTCCACCTCAAAATTTTTCTTATTCAGTCTTGTTTTCTTATGCAACTTTATAGGCTGTGGTAGGTGGAGATAAGGAGGCCAAGTCCTGAAATGATCTGTCTGGTCTATTTTGCAACCTCAGTGACAGCAAATATTCATGTACATGCATTCACTGCCCAACTTGTCTGACCACTCTGCACGGACATTTTGGTGACAAGCAAAAGCCTTTCACGCCATGACTGATTCTCCAAACGCCACAGAAAAATAGCAAATGCTGTTGTGAGCCCCCAGACATGCTTTCCTCTTTGCTCCTCTCCTGCTTTTTTTGCACATTGGGGTCCAGTGTTGGACTCCACTCTTGTGCCAGGCCCTTCCTGGACTGTGCCTGTGTTACACAACCATGCCCTGCAGACTGAGGCAAGGATTAAAGGTGTCCAAATTGTTAGGAAATCAGAGCAGTGAAAGGTCAGGGATCTTTCTATTTTCTCTCAGCTTGGTAGGTGGTTGCTGAAAAATCACAGACACTTTGAAAATGAGGGGTAGCAAGGTGCAGCTTTCAGAGCACTTGTTGGCATTCATGTCTGTGAGTGAACTATTTACAGGTATGGCAAAGCATTACTAATCTCTGAGCTATTTAGAAAGGAAGTACCTCTAGGATCTCCTCATTTGTTTCCTCTGTTTCTCAAACACCATTGAGTCACACTGAATCTCCTCCCCCCCTGAAAAACTGCTTCACAGAGCTCCCTGAAGAAACAAAAAAGTCTGTGGGCAGCAAAACAATCCCAAAGTGGGTTGATCTCCTCCTGCAAGCTCATGACCTAGTAACTGGGTAAAAAATCCTGGAGACCCTGGAAAGGAGAGGTCAGTCCATGGGCTGCCTGAGGACTCAGCTGCTCTCAAGCCCCAGGGAGGATCTCCCTTATCAAGGCCTGGAGTCCAGCTGGAGCTAATCTGGACCTGACCCTTCTCAAAGTTCACGTCTGTTTGGATGGAGATTTCTGATTCAGGCGAATCTCTGCTTTCAGACAGCCCTTTGGAATACAGGGCTGCCAGTTGGCTTTGCAAGGCCTTGCTGGATGTCCAGTTATGTCTGAACTTTCCCTGTTTCCTTCCCCTCCGCTCCAGTACACCCATCTGCATCTGGCTTCCCCCTCAAACTTAGCCCCAGATGTATTACATTGCAGCTCAGTTCCTGGGATGCTGTTGCAAATGGCAAGAAATTATGAACAGAATTCCCAAAGGAAGCCATGCTGAAGAAAGAGCTGAGAAAAAGGGAAACCTCGCCATTGCTATTTAATTTTTTCTGAGCCCGTATTTCTTGTGTTGCTAGAGTTTCAGAGAAAAAGGAAGTGTGTACAAAGGTTGCCTTGAACAGCAGGAGGATGCTGGCTCAGGCAGTGAAGGGTGAAAAGAAGAAGTAGGCACTGTGGGAGAACGGGTAAAGATGAGGTGTGCTAAGGAGGTGCTTCAACCCCTGGTCTGTGGGCAGCAAGCAGCAAGGACTAGACAGCCACTGAAACAGATGAGTTAGGCAGCGCTTGAAGAACAGATGTGGAATGAAAGACACTTGTGAAGAAAAGAAAAATGGGATTTTCTCACAGAAGGGTTATTCTGAAGTGTAAGCACCAAGGGATGGTGCCCCTGCTTCCATACACAATCTGACAAATAGCAGAGGAAGAAAGCCAGAGTTCCTGGGTTTTGATCAGAATGTGGCACTAACTTCTCGACCAGAGCACCTACAGTTTGCAGGTGTCTCAGGCAGCTTTCAACAGCTAATGTAAAAACATGGAGCGGGGTCCTCAGAACCCTATAAACAAGTTAACCAATAAACAAGTTAAGCTTGACTCAAGGGGATCTAAGAGCATTCGGTGCCTAATATCTCTGGCCAGCTTCTGACCATCTGAGAAATGGAGCATGTCTCATCTGCCACAGACAATGCTGGGAGGTTAATAATGACATTTCATGTCTGAAGTCCTGTGACAGAAAGCTGCCACGTAACGCAATGCTTTATTCTACCCTAAAGCCAGAATCTTCTCCACCCAAATAAATATGTATTTGTGTTGCCTGCCTCCCATTTTTAATCTACTAGAGATTCTTACCAGAATAATAACAATAAATAATCTCTGGCTGCACAAGTGTGCCAAGAGCTTGGCTAATCAGCAGGATTCTAGTATGTCGCTACAGATTTTGGCAGCCTTGTGTCAAGAAAATGAGGCAACCCCATTCCTGGGAACCAGTGTGATGGAAAGCGCTTCCAGCTGATTCGGGTTGTTTATTTTAGGTGAAAGTTTACAACATTTCCATTTGGTTTCACCACAATGAGCTTTGCCAGGACTTTTTCCCAGGCAATGAATGTTTTCTCTTTTCTCTGCTTGATCTCCTATATACAGGCTTAGTTGCTACATTGCTTTCGTTATTCTGGAAGGCATTTACTTGGTCAAGAATGGGTGGATTTCATTTTATGAGAGATACAACACTTTTGTCTCCTGTTGACTTCAGTTAGACCAAAGGACAGAACACCCACCAGCATGAGCTAAGAACCTATAGTCTTGAAGAAGGATAGATTATGCCAGAAGAAAGGCCAGAAGCTGAGCAGGAGTGCATTAGTCATTATTGTTGTATTCCTATGCAAGTATTTAACCTGTTAGCACTATCATGGAAGAAGCAAATGCACAGAAAATGCTCCTTGTGTGGCTCTATAGTGCAGATCATCCTGGAACAGGGTGTTAGGCAGTACCTGCAGCCTTGAGGAGCTTTGGCCTGGAGGGATGAAGTCAGGCCAGCCCTGTTAAGAGAAGATGAGCTAACTGTGTGCCGAGATTCATCCCTCAGCCTCAGCCAGGCCTGCATAGGGGCTGAAAGTGTACTTCCAGGAACATACTGCTCTGTTTTCAGCCTAAAACAACTGTTTCCTCATTCTCTTTGTTCCTCTCTATCATTTCTTCTTTCTGCAGCAATATAGCCAAGTTCCACTTTGAAATGAATCACTGTTCTAATGCTCCTTAAATTAAGGAACTGACCATTCTGGTAGGACTCATGCTGACTAATTGCAGGTGTTGGTTAAATTTCCCCAATAAAACTTCTACTAAGTCACAGCCATTCCTAGCTGCCATTCAAATTCTGGGCATCCGAGGAGCTTAGAAGATTCAGTTAGGGTGGCTTTCTAAAGGGAAATCTCTCACAAAAATGTCCTAATCCATTGCAGCCTGTCTGAGAATTTGACCTTTTATTTCCAAACACAGGAGTGTAATTGGCTGGCCAGATCAGCTAATACCAGATCTTCTGACCAGTTCACAGGCTGAGCCGTTGTTCACAATATCCATGTCTCTCAGAAGGAAGCGTTGCTGGCATTGCAAAGAATGATTTATTCCCATGCTCGAGTCAAGATCTGTCCCCTCTGTTGAAAAATCATGGTTAGGATGTAGATGTTGAAGTTGGTTCACTTCAATCAGCCAACATGTAATCCATAAAAATCCAGGTGTCATTGAAAATTCAAGTATCATCTGATCCCTGTGGCACTAACTATGACCCAGAAAGTTATCCACTTTCCTTTTCCCCATTGTGCTCATAGGGAAAACAATGGACCCAGAAATATCCCTTTTCCAGGACTACATACAGTTTGTTTGGGAGAGCTTTTTAATGAAATATAGTCTTGTGGTAAATCACAGTGTGAGTCTCCAGGCAGTGCATGTAAAGCCCTAATTTGATGCCACATTTCCTGGGCAAGTAGCACAGTTGGGTGATGGTGGTGTTCCCCACCTATGCAATGGGAGCAGCAACCTCTTCATATGATGCTATTACTTGCTCCACACTTGAGAGAGGCCTTCGAGGAAACTCTGCCACTTCCTAAAACTTTTCACAAAGTGTGTCACTGGAAGGCTTCAGTCTCCAAGTCCTGCTGTTTAATAATAAACCTGCTGTTTATTTTGTGGAGCTTGTTTCCTAGACAGAGTACTGAGAAGATGTCATGAATACCTGTGTACTATACACACCTTTCCCATGGTACCCTGTGTCCCAGGCACCTGGCAAAGGCAGCTTAACACCGTCAGCCCCACCGAGGCAGAGGCAAATGCAGCACTGCTCATGCTGCAGTGAGGCAGAGACACATCCAGGCACTCCTGGCTTTCTAGCACCTGTGCCTCAACCACAAGGCCAAATTAGTACTGAAGGGACCTGTATTTTACTATCCCCTTCTTCTGCATTAATTAAAACACATCACTGCACACTTAAGCAATTTAAATGTTTTGGAATGAGTCTCGGGACGGCCAAGGGCGTTCAAAGTGAAGGGAAGGCTGGCAGCTTGCCCTCAGCTCGCTGGCTTGCCTGTCTATCACAAGCACACATCATGCATCACAAAACTGCAAGATCTCTGCAGACCCAGCAACCAGGCTACAAGAGCCGAAGAGCTGAAGTCAGAAATTCCTTGTCTTCCTGAGGCTCCCTCACATAGACTGGCTGCCAGTGTCTGTGCTAATCTTTTTTTAGTTTACCTGAGGTTTTTTTACACTTCTCCCCTATGAAAAGCTGGTGGGAACTGCTACTGTAATAGACAACACCAGCACCAGGTTGTCTGATGGAAAGCCTTACTAGACCTGAGTTTAGGGTATATACCTTGCTCTTCAGGATTTTTGGGAGCCATGCAAGGCACAAAAGAGGAAATTAGTAGCGCTTCAAATAAAATTCAGGGCTAGCAAAGACTGTGTTTTACCCTGGAGGTGATACTGAAGTTCAGGGTATAAGTGAACCTTTCTCCAAAGGTCTGTTTGCCTTTCTGTCACCTATTGGTCAACAGCAGGAGCAGGGACCTCAGGTGACCTCCAGAGCAGCTTTTGCACTGTGGACTCCAGGCAGCAGACAGATGACTACAGTCTAGAATGGAAATGAAGGACTAATTTGCCCAGGGACATTCCCTTTTGTATTTTAAAGTAATGCAAAGTGTCTTTTCACTTTCAGTTCTGGATTTGGGACCTAAGATGAAGAGTCACTGCCATTAGATCCACATCATCACAACTGTAACATCAAAACAAGTGCTGTATTAAAAATAAACACAGCAGGCATTCACTGACTTGATTAAAATGCATACATATGGGTGAGGTCATTTTAATAAATGCCTTATGCAGAGACATCTGCATTTCTTACCATGGCCCTAGGCTTGGAGCAAGAACACTATATATCCACAACTACCTGCTCATGTGCAGTTGCATCAGCCCAGGCTCTCTGGCTGCTCAGAACATCCACCACAAGTGTCCTTCCTTATCACATTCCTACGCATTGACCTCCCCTTAACACTCACAAAGACTAGAAAAATCACATTCATGGTTTACCACATTAGCAGGACATCTCTGATCTCTGATCATACCGCTGTGTCAAGGTCTTCCACCTCCTCTATCAATCTTCTGAAGGCACATTGTGATGCTGTTTGGAAATAAGTCAGTGAAAATAATTCTTTTATTTTGCCTGTGTACCAGGAAAAGGTTCCACTAGTTAAGGGAAAGTAGACTGGACTTTCCAGAATGACATGTAAAACTGCAAAGCCAACAATGTCCATCTTCCCACTGATGAAAATCTTCTGTATGTCGTACGAAGGAAAAAAAAAAAAAAAAGAAAAAAACCCCAAACCAAAACAAAACAGGACTTCTTAAAAGTCTTGAGCTTATGTGCCTTCCTAGGTCATCCTGCACCGAAGCTCTGCATCTCCCACTATGATCTGCCAAGCCCCCGCAACTCAGGTGAAACAACACCTTCTCTGGCAAGCAGCAGGCAGCAAAGCTGTTGCCACAATGGTTTTCCTACGTTTTGGGTACCTCCCCATGAGTGCTACCAGAGACTATCACCCCAGGCTGCAGTCCCCAGCGCTATTGGTAAGGCATCCAGATCATGATCCAGAGACAGACCTGTTCTGGGAAAGGAGGGATGTCCCTAACTGACTTTTGTATCATGCTCATAGGGCTCTAGGTATCCCACCTGCAGAATCCCTGCTTGGCTCTGGAGCACCTCTGGGTTATTCCAGGTCTCACTGTGAGGATACCAGGGCTCCCCAGCGTATCATCTTCCTGGAGAGGGAAGGGGTAGGGTTGCACTGAATATAATTTGTAGTCCTGTGGAACTGTTTACTCACTTTATTTTTGTCCTGATGCCTGAGAGCTCTTGGGAGATGTCTCTGTTTGTGATAGTTGCAGGTTCAGCAACGTGCAAGAAAACAAAGCTGCCAATAGCTTTTGCAAACTCCTGCACCGCTGGAGCAACAAGCACGGTGTGAGTGGACAGGGGAACTTGTGTGTCCACTTCTTGCAGAAGGTGTCCCAGAAGACAAAAGTCTCAAAATACAGAACAGAAGACATATGCCTTCCCTGAATGCTGAGACAATATTTCTGAACGCGACTTGTGTTGCAATGAAGATGACGCTCTGGGGCCAGAGGAACACAGCTGGGGAGCCAGGGCAGCCTCCACTGGTGACGAGTGACATGTGGACACAAACTGTGTCCACAGGCAGCCCTGAGGCACCCACCACACACAGAGAGGTCGGTGGCAAAGCCAAGGATGCAGTGTGGGTGGTGGGAAGTGGGGCATGTCACCTCCAGCTCTGCTGGCATCACCCTCTTCTCCCACTCAGCCATGGGAGATGGGTGACCACCAACGGCCTGGGCCGGAGCCTGGCCTGTTTTCCCTCTTCTGATTCCCACAGTGCTTGCATCAGTGGATCTTGTCCTAAAATGTTTATACAAATCCTATCTGCACACTGATCCTCCCGACTCAGGCTCACCTTCTCTGCAGGATGCACCTTCTTGGAGGATTTTTCCTGGGTCTCTGTTATGGGATGAGCCATAAATTAGCCCAGGAACAGCTTGTCTTGCTGATGTGTATTTTCAACCTCAGTTCCATTTTAATATATGATAATATAGACGGTACTGTCCCCAGCCAGGATCCAGAAGGAGTGAGATGATTAAAAATAATTCATCTTACACTGAATTAAACAACTGAGAGCCTCAGGAACAGTCCCATTTGAGTTCAGTACAAATCATGGGTGACAATCTGGGTCAGTTTTTATTGGTCCTGCACCTTTCTGCCAGCCCTAAATCTGCCAGCCATCAGATAGGTTTAATAAGAAGCGACAACAAGGAGACAAAAAAGGTCAGTCTCTATTCGAGAAGGTGGTGGAAGGAAAGGGGGAGACAGGGCAGGGGAAGGTGGCATGTCCTGGCAAACATACAGGAGGTGATGTTTCCCCAGGAGAGAGGCAGACAGCAATGCACTGGGCTCTTTGGAAAGCAAACAGGCTGCAGCTGGAGCCCATTCTTCTGTTTGCTGAGACTCGGCAGCCTGGACCACTTGCGGTTTCCTCTCTGAGTCTTGCCTCTGCCCACAGTGACATACAGAAAGTGAAGCAATGGAGATGAGACATGCCTGCCACTTTCTGACCATCCAAGGCATGAGGGGTGCAGGGATGCATTGCCCACCCTTCCACTAAGAAAGTGGCGGCAGGTTCTCCTTCCAGTCACCTCTGCTGAGCCACAAAACCCTGTGTGCATGCCATCCCCCATGTCAAGAGCTCTGTGTGTTGCATTCCCCTACCTTGGATTGAACCACCTCACTTCCCCCTCCCGGAAATAACACGAGCAAGAGTGAGAATGACTCATCTGTGCATATGAAGACATGCATATGCACACACACGAACATATCTTACATGTTGAGAGCCTGGGGCAAAAATTTCACCCAGGTTTTGAGCTCCCTGGTTCACATGGTTCTGTGAGGTTTAGTGAAAAAAAAAACAACAACAAAACACCAAAAAGCACCAGTAAAAAACAATGAGAAGTGTGCCAAAATAGTACAGAATTAGCAAAATTAAAAATCAAATGCTGTTACCACACCTCTAGTTTGAAAGAAAGCTTTTCTGCTAGTGTCTATGATTACACTTATGTCCTGCATGATCTCAAACCAGCATGACTGTGTTTAGTGAGCAGGGGGCTGCCTTGCTCTAGGATTGGCCCACGGATGACTGCTTCAGATCCATCTGTGCCGTATAAATCTCAGCCACTGACATTAGCCTGAGAATTGGGTAGATTGTTTCTTTCCCTGTCTTTGTAAACAGATCCTTTGACATGGTTCCTGGCTAGTGATGTTGGTAATAGACACTACACACACACCCCTGTGCCATCAGTTTGAGGCTGAGTGAGGACAGTCAGGTGACATTTGCCCAGACCATTTCAGAAGCTTTATAAACTCATCCTCTTCCATAAAAGTCCCTGGAAATATGTAATATCCCAATAAGGGCTTGTGAAGCTTTCTAGTTGTGTCTGGTGTTTCCTTGTCCCATTTTCCACTGGGTTGCATGAAGTCCAGGGTTGAATGACTGCACCAAGGACACAGAGACATAGAATCATAGAACCAGTTAGATTGGCAAAAGCCTCTAAAATCGTCAAGTCCAGCTGTTCACCCAGCACTGCCAGCCCACCACTAAACCAAGTCCCTAAACACCACAACTACACATCTTTTAAGTATCTTTTTAGTGACCTGTACCAACCATGGCCAAGCACATCTGAAGCTAAAGTTCCCCACAACAGCTGAGGCCATGTGCAGTTCCCAGTCTCAGGTAGGAAAGTTCAGAAGTTCAGAAGGCAACAAAGTTGGACCCTTGGGCACCAAAACACAACAGTCAACATCGGCATTCTGTGGTGGGAAGATCAGCCCTGCTGCCAGCCCTCCTTTCTGCCTTGGCACGTGGGATTGTTACTGCTCCAGTCCTCCCTCAGCCAGCAGAACCAAATGTTACAATATGGTGGGTCTTGAAAAAAGGGAAAACTTTAATTATCTTGCCAGAAAAGGTGAGTTGGCAAATGGGTCTTGCTGGCCAAAGTTTTTGCAGCAGGGAAGAGAAATCAGTCATCCACCATGGTGTTGCTGTGACGGGCTGTGACAAACATCCCGAGGCAGCTGTGTCTGGTGCAAGAGTCATCAGATGGCACAGCCTAGTAAGAGCAGCTGCTCCCTTTTCCTTGGGTCAGAGACCCTTCTCCACAGCAGCCCTCACAGCATCCATTCATGCCCTGACAGTGTGACATGATGCATTTCCTCAGCTATTGGGAGTATATTAAGCACAGTGACACCCATTCCAGCCGAGTTACATTGTTTAATAAACACAGACATGAGCTGCAGAGGATTAAGGTTGTCTTCACTATCCAAGGTATTTTACCTATATCTCTTTTGCTATATATTTTCTCTTCATCTTCAGCCTTTCCTCCTCAGGACTGCTCTTGCTCGTTCTCTCATGAAGAGCAGAGTGAGTGTGTGAATGGTACAACTGCAGAGGAAGGAAGTGGTGTTGCTGATTCAATAGAGTGTGTTTTTCCTTCTGAGTCAGTACAGAACAACTGTCTCACTGTGCTCAGAATGTATTAGAACAAGAAATCTGATGCCCCTGGTATGTGTGGGTTTGTGCTTTAATCTCTGTGACCCAGAACATGTAAAGGTTGCACAGAGGGGATTTTAATTATCTTGAAAGTTACTGAAGTCCAATTAAAACTGTAGAGTCATCACAGCAGGTCACCCATCCACTGTATCACTCTGTGGGCCCATTGCTGTGATATATCTAACAATCACAAACCTGCTTCTAGAAAGCAGAACATGTCAAGAAGCAGTGTTGTTAAAGGCCAGGTACACAACATTTTTGGATCACACAAGTTCCTGCCTAGAACTGTAGCTGGATCCCATGAAGAGGCATCCAGGAGACAGCTGGGATACTGGAGATAAAATGTGAACGACAATGATATAAAGCTATTAAGTGAAATTTCCAGAGTTTTCTGCATCAAGTAGATCAGAGGTAGGAAGCCTGTGAGAAAATCTGAAGTTTGCTGGACTACTCAAGACAAATATTGAAGAAATGGAAATCACACAGCAGCTGAATTATGACTTCAATTTAGACTTCAACCCTCTATTGGGCTGGGAAGGGCAGTGACAGAGTGGCTGGGTGGGCACCTGGCATCCAGCCAAGGTCATCCCACCGGTTCCTCAGGGTGTCATGGAGATGTCTGGTTCAAACAGGAAGAGATGATTTGCTGGTACAGTGAAAACTAAAAGAAGAGATGTTGGAAACAACTTGGGAGAAAGTAAGACCAGTCATACTGCCTGTGCAGAGGATCCAGTGGGAGCTTTAGAGGGAAGGAGCCAAGATACTTTAAAGAATTGCAGGGATGCATTCAAATCAGTTCCTGTGTCATGGGTTGGAGCATAGCAAATGTTTTGATTAGTATTTTTGTTTACAATATTATTTGACACATGAAACAGACTCAAATTTCAAAGTTTCATGCACATTTCTCACAGGCCCAGGCTGAAGGAAAGGTGGGTAGTGTCCTCTTTCAAGTGACTTTCTATTGAGCTCATTTCACCTCAAAGATTTGGGTGAGCCTGAACCCTAAACTGAAAGCAAAACTCAAATGGGCATAAAGGTAAGACAATGGAAAGTGATTGCCCAAGCCACTGTGAACTGAAACTGCCATGTTATGCACAAGGCAGATGTCAGAAACCCATTGAGTTCACACTGCAGCATCCTGAAGCAGCAGCTTACAGCTATGAAGTTCTTGTGAGCAGAACAGGCTTCTCCATAAACTGCTGAAAGCGAGTGATGGTCAGGGTGATCCCAGGTGCTGGATGACCACCAGGGATGTCAGTGCCCTGTATACGCAACTGTGGGGAGTGTCTAATTCTCTCCCAGGCTCTCCCAGAAGCCTGGTCACCATGTTATTTCTGTGCTTTTCACTTGGGCAACAAAAAAATCTGTCATATATGGGTTTGTTTTTATTACTCCTGGGCCATGGGTGAGAAAGAACAGGTATTTGCTTGGGGCAGTCTTGGGCTCAGTGCCCAGTTCTTGATTCCAGGGAAGGGATTGTGGGCTGAAGGATCCCACTGCCATGGATGGGCTGCCTGGCAGGGCTCTCTCTCTCTCAGGTACATCTCGAACTTTTATTGTAGAGAGCTCTTTTGTGCTAGGGAAAAGAAATTACCAATCTGAGTTTCACGCCATTTTAAAATAGTCTAGGCCAAGGTTGTCTCAAAAAAAGCGTGTCTCAAGGATACCGCTGCAGGCTTCCAAGCTGATTCAATAGCTTGCTGTCTTACTGTAAAGTGCTTTTGGTGCTCTGCAGGAACAATGTCGTCTATGAAATTAAGTACAACTCTTTCGCGAATATAAATTAAGTGGCAGCTGAAATACACTGTTCTCAAGGCTTCTTAAAATGAAGCAAGGTGGTCCTAGATTTGAAACACATTGTATTTATACTGTTGCTTTCCCATTCTTTACTCCTCACCGAACTCTCCTCACTTGTTCTGCTCTTAAGTCACATTTTGAAACACCAGCATATGTATGTGCACAGACACACAAACACAGAGGCAGAGCCCTCAGGGAGGCTGTTCTATTGCAGCACTTGGTATGGTTTCATGATATGAATGTGCTGCTCTATGAGCTGCTGCCCGCAGGCTGCGGCAGGAGCCTTGCAGGTCTGGGATTCAAACCTGGCCAAAAGTCATACCGAAAAAGGTGAAATCGTGAAAAGAGAAAGCTGACCACAGCTGCTCCTCCGTGCCTCTGACAGCCATCGGCTGGGCAGGTCTCCGCGCCGCAGCCCACAGCGCTGCAGCTGCAGCTGACCGAAACCTTGTCTTCACAGGGAGGCCATTGGTCCCCCAAGTGGGTGTATTTCAGCTCAAAATCTGATGGCAATCCTTTCATCGGTTAAAAAAAACCCCAATGCACTGAAAGGAGCATAAACATCCCCCAGACAATAGGTGTTTTCTGGGAGCTGGTTGAATAAATTCATAGGTTCAAGGGAATGATCAGCTCCACCGATTACAAGGCTCTCCTCCTCCAGAGAGCAGCAACAATGAAACACAGGGGTTGTGTGAGGCTTGGCCGTGGCCACAGCCAACTGGAATGAGGGAATAGGAAGGAAGGGGAAGTGGTTCTGCAGCCTGTCAGCCCACATGATACTGAAATGGACAGCAAATATGCTTTTACCCACAGAAACAGCTTTGCCATCCAAAAATCCGGTGTAGGAAGTTAGGCAGACAGGCAAATGCAGAACTTTCCAGTGGGTGGAAAGTCCAAGAGTGAGCCTGGGCTGAAATGAGTGTGTTGGGAGTGGAGGAACTGTCCAGCAGGGCACAATGGAGGAATTGGCTGAAGATAGTGAAGGAGGAAGATAAACTGTTCTGGCAGTCAGACAAGCACCCTGCTTCCAGCAACTTACAGTAAAAGCATTGCAAGGCCCCACATGGCCCCCCAGCAATTGTTTCTGTCAGTGTCCCAGGTTCAGCAAGTCTCTGGAATGTATTTCTCACCCACATTCAAGAGAGTTTGGCTTGTTTAGTCTAGCAAAACTAAGGAGGAGAGGGCATAACATTGTTGCCTGTAAATACACCAGAGGCTGGGGTGGGAGAAAACTTATCCAAGCCAAAAGATCCTGTTGGCATGAGAACAAATGAGGGATCAGTTGCTGTATGAGAACATTTGGGTTAAAAATTAGGAGGAGGATTCTAGCCCACATGGAGTTTGATAACAACTGCCTGCAAGAAGAGGGAGCTCCAAGGAGTGGCACTACTGTGAGGATGAAGCTTGAGTAGTTTTTGAAGGGGATCGTAAATTATTGCATGAACAGGGGACTAGGAAGCCCTTTGTAGCTGGAATAGGGGCAAAGAAAATGGCACAAAAAATGGAAAAGCAAGAACTGGAACTGAGCTCTGTGGAGAAGGCTCACAGAGAAGAGAGAATAACACATTTCCAGGTGTGCAGTGGATAAGCCCCACGGAAAAGGGAAAAAGAGGCCAAGAACTTTCAGAAGCATGGGTGAAACATCTCTCACCTTGTCAACAACGTCTGGAGAACTGCCTCTGTGGTGAAATGGCAGTGCTGGAATGGTGGCTGGGAGGCAGTGCTGCCGTGTAGGTAGAAAAAAATAAAAACCTAAAGCATTTCTGTCTTCCCATTATGCTGTTTGGAATATCAGAGATGTTCCTCCTAGATGAGTCCAGAGGATTTCCACCACTTCTGAAACACAGCAGAAAGATTAGGGAAAATCAGTCTGCAAAAAAACATCTGACAGCTTTCAGCTGGGACTTCCCTCTCTGTACTCATCTAGTTACAAGCATAAAAAAACCTCTGCAGAGGAGAAACCCATGGATCCTGGAGAGCTCTGTGCATGTGGGAGCAGGGAGCCTTTCCAGTGAGTGGCAGAACAGGTGTAGGTATGTACCCCTCCATACCCAACCTTACCACTCCATCTGAGCCACAGCCTTGAAATAGGAAATGAAAACTTCTGCTTCAGGAAACACACCACAACCAGGAGAAGGGTCCCAGATGGCAATATCTATATCTCAACAGCACCATCTTCTTAACGGCTAAGAGAAAGTCCTCTGCTGGAAAGATTTTTGAGGGGAAAACACAATATTCCAGAAAACAGAGCCTGCCTAGGAAGGAGAACAGTTCCAATGTGCTATCCCAGAACAAGTCCCCCAGCTGGTAGGTGTAAAACACCTTGATGTTTATTTCCAAGCTTGCATTCTTTAAAACACAGATACAGACAGAATACTGTGAGGATGGGAGGTGGGGGTGGGAGACTGTGCAGCCAAACAGCCTCACTTACTTCTGGGGAGAAAGCAGTGTGCCTACAGGTATTAATCTGTGAGTGGGAGGGAAGGCAAAAGCTGGGAAATCCATGCATGTATCCATATCCATGTTTCCACTTAAGCATATATAAAAATATGTATACACACACAGGGAAAACAAAACAAAACAGAACAATCCATTGCACACAGTCCTCCCCCAGGGAGGGGGCGAGACAACAAACAAGCAACAGATGTGAGCCATGTCACTGTGCCTAATGCCAGAGGAAGATTGGATCCCGTGGTGACAAGGTGCTGTGAGAAGCCACCAGAGCAGGAGACACAAGGAGACCCCTGAGGCAGAAGAAGACCACGAGGCAGAGAGGTCCATGAGGTACAGGCACACAGGCTGCTCTCCTCCCTTTGCATTACCCCAATGTGAAGAATTGCCTGGTACCAAGGTGGACTCTAAGGGATGGCCCTGAGCCCCTCCATGGAAGAAGGGATGGGCCTGAAGGAGGGCTGCAGGGTAAATTTTTCACAGAAAAGTCTAGAACTGAACTGCAGATGAGAAGCCTTGAACACCACACCAATCCCAATGCCAGGAGATGTGAGTTGCTGCACTATCTCAACAGAGCAGAAGTGAGAGAAAAAGAGACATCTTCCAGCCAGTTGATCAAGGATAATGAAGAGTTCTGTTTCTCAGTTAGATACATCTTTTTCTATCTGCCAGAAGAACATAAAGGGCCTTGCAGAACCAACAAGAACATGGGCCCTCTGTCTCTGGCTTACCCTTTAGTGGTGTTCTGTGTTCCCTCATCCATCCTGGGGCAGTGGTGCTGAATGCTGATAAGGCCAGACTTGGACCAGCCTCAGTCAGACAGTTGGTGCAATTTGACTTTAGATAATACTTAATGATTTGTTTTTAGTATAGAATCAGGGTGAGTTGGGGTATTTGTTGTTGTTGTTGTTGATTTTGTTGTCATTGCCTCTCCCCCTCCTTCTTTTCCAACCAATTAGGTTCAATTTGTTTTGGCAGAGAACATGATTAGTGGGGCTGGGCTCCAGATGGTTGGGCGCTCAGCCGTTCATCATAAATAACACTGGATGAGCAGTGCTCCTGCATGCAAAGCTGGGCAACAAGAGGCTCAGGCCGCCAGATCTGAGCATCCCATGGTTGGCTTGGGGAGGACCTTACCTGGGCCCTTTGGAGAAGGCACTGACTAAATTTTCTTAAGATATTTCCTGATACGGATTTGTTACTGCTCCCAGGCTGCACTGGCAGGGCACCACCACCCCTGGCTGTTCCCTCCCCTCTGAATTAGTCTCCCTTTGCTCTATAAGCCCAAGGCTTGCTGCTGAGCCTCAGCAAACTTCAGAGAACCTGTTTCTCCTTTTTGCCCCTGCAGCATCTTTTGGTCCATCTGAAGAATGTCTGATCTTGCTTCTGACATAGATCCCAAGGCCAAGCACAAGGCAAAGGGAGCATTCTGTGGGGCTGATGAGCCTGGCCAAACCCCAGCATGGAGCAGCACAGAACTCCTATGTTTCCAACAGGAACAGTCACAGTTAGGCCCTCTGTGTTGTTACTGTGGCAGCCAGGCCCCTGGATGCCCCTCAAAATTCTGATGGGCCTCTGTGGGAAGGGGGTAGCAGTGCTTTGGGAAGAGACAACTTTGGTAAGGAAGCAGGTGCCCGACTCCATCTTGACATGAAACCTTAAAAATTACCTTCCATAACACACTGTAAGATCTTCAGTAAAAGAAGAATTTAAAGCCCAAAATTTATTATTCTTGTTCTATCAGTATTTAAGAAATACTTAGTGAATTGCAAACTGAATAACTATTCAACATTTTACATTAGCTTAGTCAGGCAAGCATTTGTGGGGAATGTCTTATGCTTTAGGATAAAGCTGATTGTTGATACACTTAGGAAGTAACAGCTAAAAAGCTCCATTCTATACAATAGGTTTACTACGGATATAACATGACAGTTCCATTAAAGCTAAGGGGCAGACAGTACAGCAAGGAGGAAGTAGCTGTGAAGTATTAAAATGTCTTTGAACTGAACATTTCAAGCCTTTGAACTGAGCTCTTTCCTCTCACCTCTCAGTGCCACAGGCTGCCGTGTTCTTCTCTGGTTTCCCAGGGAGTCTCAGCCACTCACAGGAGTGCAGCAGACACGCCTGAAATTGGCATCTGCATATGGGGAGATAAACCCCATTTCAGTTCACGTCCATAGTCCAGCTCTGCAAGATCACACCTCTGTGTCGGAGGGTTCGCAGGTGCAATTGCAGGTGCAAAACCAAGATCCTTGTCCCTTACTGAGCACTGTCCCTGAAAGACTCCCAAGACGTGCATGCCTTGACCACTGAGCAATCTCAGACTCTGCTGTCTGGACTGTTTGCACCATAAATCCTCGTACACAACATGGCACTGGCTCTACTCAGGTCTGGTAGATCCCTGCAATTCTTTCAGAGCTTCAGCCTTTGTGGGACTTTAATGTTTGCCAAGCTCTTGCTCGTGGAGAGACAGACACATTGGAGAATGTTATGGCTTTGTCCACAGGTGGACAACCCATGGCCAGCCCTTCATAAGCAGAAGATGCCTGTCACATGGCTCGGTTGCAAATTTGGGCTGCAGCTAAGCACATGCCAGCCTTATGCATAGTAAGCCTGGTGCACAGACAGCTGTTCCCAGGCACATCTTTGATCATAACAGGGATACATACCCTGTAGGGCTCACAATTCCAAGTCTAAGATGCCTGGATAGCTTTTCTTTATTGACTTATATCAGGGAGAAGCAACATCAGAAGAGATCCATTTTAGGGAATGCTGGAAAAAGGTGCTTTGCACCCTGATCCATGACATGCTTTCTTCGTGCACGGGGCAACTGTGTATTTGTGTTGCACAGGTGTGGTGTGTTTATACAAGTGAATGGAGCTGGTCTCATTGTCACATGCAGGTGGCTGGAGCTGAGGCAGAGTGCTGGTGCAAGTGCCGTAAATGCCAAAACAATCAGTAGGATATGACTTATCTTGCCTGGAGCACAGCTGTAGCTGTGCCACTCCAGTGATGTCTCACAGGGAACAAAGATGAGGTGGTCTTCCAGTCACCGTGTTGTCTCCAGCTGGAGGCTTTCTGGAGGCATGCTGTAAAAGCAAACCTTGGGTCAAACGGAAGCACTGAGACCTCTGGGAGACAGCTGTAAATCCCATGGCCATGGTGGGTATCACATGTGAAGAGAGGGAATAGATGTTCATAACTGACAAGACTTGTTCTGGTCTAGCTTAAAAGACATGAAAGCTGACGATTTGGCAAAACCTCCACACGTAACACTGACCAGAACCCACAGAGCTGTTCTCAAACAGTTTTACATACAGTTCTATTTATCTCTGGACCCATTGCAAATCCATGTGTACAATCACACATATTTTTCAAAATGCGTGAGAGAATCATGACAGAATCTAAAGAAGTTTGAGGTGGAAGTGATCTATCAGGTCCATTTGCAATCTCTCATGAGCCAGGCAGAATTTTTCCCTGGGCTATATTCATTGCTTTGCCTCGTCTTGTTTTTAATCACTCAAACAAAGGGACTAGAACAGCCAGGCAAAGTTATGTCATACTGCTGCAGAAGCAGCGCTGGGGAATCTTGTATCTCTGATCAGAACAGAGTATCACAGTTGTACAATGTATACTTAAGCATGTTTGATGTGGTCAAAAAAGTCCTATGCAGAAATGTATTCAATTTCTTTAAGTACTCATCTTCCAAGAATTTTTAAGACTTTGCAATAAACATAGCCAAAGTCATCATTCAACAAATTGAAATCTCACTTGTATTAATGTGGTTGCTATATTCAGATTCAATTTAACCCTCGTGACTTTGTCTTGTAATCCAGTAAATTGTGCAGGTCAACAGAAGTTGTTATCAGAGAGCTGAGTGAGCATTTATTTTCCATCATCTCCTCCACCACTTCCTTGACTTAAGGCACCAGAGACCCCTCAGCTCAACAGAGGGCACTTCCTAAAATACCTCTGCTGGCCTCCACTGAGAATCTCTTTCATATATTAAGTGAATGCAATGTGTTTTCTAAGGTCTTCTTACGGATCTGCCCTTTTGTGGTGGTGACTGCTTTCAGGAGGGTGATGTTCCACTTCGTGTAAACAAAGAGCAACCAATGACTCAGAAAAAAATGTGCTTGTAGAAGTCATTTTTTATCACCCAGGGCCCTGGATTTCCTCCCTTGAAAGCATAACACAAGAAGGTCCCCTCCTAGCAGCCTGAAGAGATTGCAGCAGAGATAAGTTGCAATGTGCATGCCATGCTCTGGTAGCTGGGCTCACACAAAGTATGAGGAATCAGGTCTTATAGCCAGAGACATGAGTCTCTGAGAGTAAATACCCAGCGTATTTCCTAGCTCAGTTGTATCTAGTCAACAGACATGTTTTGTTTCGTTAAACACGTTAAAGTGACCCAGTAAAAACACTGTGGTCTAGGAAAGGGCAACATTTTTCAAAGCTCAGCTCCCCTTGGCAGTACAGCTCCCATACAGAGTGATGAAAGTGTTTAAGTCATCAGAAAAAGCAGGCAATGACCTGCAGTAAAATACATGGCCTGGTGAGATATGTCGTGTCTTGCTAATGACCTCCAGAGCTGGGTCAGCAGATGCCACTGTGGGGGACACCGTCATCTGCCAGGCAGCAGGCAGAGCTCCACCATCTTGGCATATCTCCATGCTCACTGCAACCCTGGGCACATCAGATCCATGGAGACCCAGTGAGGGCAATTCAGATTTTTGGAAATAACACCCTGGAGTGGGGATTCTTCAGAAACTTTTCAAGAGAACAGACTCACCAGAAATCCAGTCTTTATTATGAGCTGCAGATCCTGAAGCTAACAACTCTCTGAAACTGTTTGGCTGTATCACTTACCCTTTTTTTTACCACAATTACATAAAGGCATCAATGAAAAGAGAGTGAAATTATATAGGCATCTCAAACTTGCAAAAAAAGCTTGGAATTTTGCTCAGTCAAACATATGAGCTAGAAATTTGAGGACGATTGTGAATTTTACCTCAGCAAGCTCATCCTTTCTTTTCAGGCAAATCTGGCAGTTTTCTGCCCTCAGCACATGGCTCTGCCTAATGAGGATACAGAGCAGGGCAACCCAGAGCCAGACTGATGCCTGGTCCAGGAACTGTCTTCTGGCATGGAGGAAAATGGCTGAGGATTGATGTGTTGAGAGTGTGGTGCCAGACACATCCTGCTGCTCCAGCTTGTCTCGGATCTATCTGGATACCCTTCCTCCCTGCCCAGCTGGCAGATTATGTGGACTGCAACAAAGCAAACTGGGGCACAGGGCAGAGCTTGCTCTTTTGTGCAATATAGGAGCTAATCTCATTGCTGCAGAGTGAAATTTGGTTCTATGAAGGCTTTTGAGTTTAGGTCAATGAGCCCTGCACATAAGACTGTTTCCAAGTGGTCCAGAGCCTTCTCCAGGTCTTGTAAGACTGGAGAGTTGGAGGTCTGAGACCAACACTACCAGGTATAGCTAGGTTCATGGTCCTCAGGTCCTCCCAGGTACCAGGCTGGGATTTGGCATTGCTTCCATGTGAAAAGAAGCACTCTAGGTATTTCTGCCCCATTAGCATGTCCCTGCAGCACAAGTCTCATTTCAGCACAACATGTATTGCTAAATCTACACACCTTGTAATCTTCACCCTCTCTGGAAAGAGAGAAAACCCGATGCACAGCAGAGATATGCCATGCACAGACCTCCCCTCCATCAGTGGCCCTCGCTGGAGGGGCCAGGGTGCATTTCAGTACCTAAAGGCACCCCCTCCCCCAAAAAATAATAAACTTTTAAACTTTGGGCCTTAGATGAGGGGTGGGGGAGGGCTGGAAATGGCCCCGTTGCTTCACGTTTCACATTAGCAACCGAGTTCACTTCACAAACACAAGGTGCGCTGTCAGAATAGCCCGGGGCAAAGTTTGTACTTTGCTTGAATTCTAACTTTTGTTTACCAAGGTAATAAACCGGTCTTCTCTTCCAGGTGTAAATGCTATTATGAAAAGGCATATTTGTGTTTCATCTCGCCTCAGATGTACAGTATGTGCTCACATCCTACACTGTGTGTACAGCCCACATTGCTACAGAGCTAAGAGAAGAAAAGAGAAGGGGTAAAAATAAATAGCCCCACTCTGTCCTCATAAAACAGCATATTCTGGAGAATCTAGGAGTTTGATTGTATCTCTTTCCCTTTAACCCCTGGGTGCAACCCTCGCTTTACCCTGTAAAGACCGGGTCAGACCTTTCCCACATCCCTGTGGTCTTCTCCATTAGTGCAGCTGGGCCGACCCTGTGGGGGGAGCTGATGGAGATGAGCTATTCGTTCCGTGCAGACAAGCTGATCTCTAAACAGTGGAGTTTAATTTCCACCAAACTAGTTGGGTTGCCAGTTTGGCTCCCTTCCCCTAAACTTGCCTGTGTCTCCATTGTGCCACGTGCATTCAGAGGTGTTGCGTTTGGTGTAATCTCACTGAAACTCATGGGAGAGGAGAAGGAGGTGGACAAAAAAAAAAGAAAGAAAAAAGCCTGGCATTGTTTTTTTCTTGCACTTCACCTCCTGTTCCTGGTGTCGTGCCCACTTGGCAAGATTTAGAGATAGCAGACGAGCTCTGGATAAAAATGACCTAAATGTTTCCTCATCCCTTCAAACCTGTTTGGTGGCCTTCTGTTTCCAACCCACTAGTAGCCTGGCCTGGCCGCTGCGGCTGCCACCTGAATGCTCCTGAAAACCAACACCACAAGACCTGCAATTACTAAAGTGATCAGGACCCCAGTCCAGAGCGTGGATCGCCCAGCAAGGCACAGCATGGCACAGCATGGAATGGTGGGCATGGGCAAGAGCACTGCCTACCAAACCAGCACACCCACTCCTGGCATCACATCGCTGCTCTCACATTAAGGCACTGACCTTGTCTACTCCCACTGAGCTTGTAAAATTTCATGAGGTGACACCTTGAAAAGCTAAGTGTTAAATGCCGAGTTTGGACAAAGCCATCACTGAAGCTGCCCAGCTGCAGGTTGGCAGTAATTTCCTTCCTGGTCTGCTGCAGCCCTGTATGAGTAGATTTAAGAGGGCAATAATTTTTTTTTTAATCAAACTATTTATTCTATTAAAAACCGATGCCCATAACTCCATTTGTACAACAGAAGAGCTGCTGCAGAGAGGCAAAGAAAGCGGCTGAAGATGACCACAGCCTAGTCTGGTGATGGCTCACTGTGCCCAGTGCGGGTGCTTTCTCGGAACGCCTTTGCTCCTGAAATCAGAAACCCCACAGAGAGATCTGGGCTGCCAGTGCTGCACAGGTCTGAACCTGCCCTGCCCAGACGCCTTCCCCACCCCGGTGTTTACACTGAAGCTCTCGCTCCGGCACAAACTGAAACTGTGCCCTGGCTCCTGCACCCAGTGGGGCCCCAGCACACTCTGCTCCTCGATGGTGTGGGCAGTGACACAGTCTGGCACCCTTTGGTGCTGGCCATCCCTGCATGGACCTTGCACTGGATCCAAGTGATCACAAGACAAAGAGCTCTGAGGCAAATGGAAAGTATGATGGTCCCCAGCCGCATATGATTGTACTCCTTTTTGCTCCTGGAGTTTCAGAAGCTGGTTTAGGGTTGGGGTTTTTTTGTATGTCCACAAAATGGATTAAAAGTTCTTAGCAGCTTTTGCACTCTTATTTATTTTTTAACTCCCACTATTCCCTTATGCTTCCACAGTAGGGCCAGAAGGAACATTGCTCACAGGAATGTAATTCTCCTCATCCATCAAACCCAAGCATGACAGCAGCTCTGCTATCCCTTCCCACAGAATTTCAGTCAACCACATGACCTGAGGGAGAACATCCTCAGCAGCAGTGACTTTGACCAGGGTCCTTGTAGCAGTGGGATAAAGGGCCCATCATTATCCCAGAGTGGAGAACTCCTTTCTACCTAGGAGGTGGAACTGGTACTGCCCAGGGAAGTGGTGTGCTCTTTGCTACTCATCAGGGCCTGATTGTAAATGAGCTACTGATGAGGGTGGTGGAGGATGGCAACATCACAGCTTTCCCCACATGGTTAATTCCTGCCATGGTTCCTTCTTGGATTCACCCACCTTCTTTTGCTGGGTGGGGCAGAGGAGGACGTGTCTGGGTCCACCCATGTGCTCCCAAAGAAGGAGTGACATGTCACCCCAATTTGGGAACAGGTGTGTTCAGTGGCCAGATCAAGGCTCGTTAGAAGACCTGTAACTAGTTTGACATGGGCTATTATTTCATAGCATTTTGAGTATATTCCACATGTCCTTTAAGTGCTCCAGCAAAGTAATGGCCCAGGCCAGCCTTTCCAATCATGTTCTTCTAGCACGTCAGTTTGGTTCTTCCAGAACAGGGAGGGGGTGGCTTTTTGCCAGCCTTATGTAAGAAGCAGAGTGATTGCGTAAGTTCAGTTGGTCGCAAAGGTATAAAATAGTCTTTATTGGTAGTTCCTGCAGCTGGAAATTTTCCCAGAGGCATCTGTGCATTTTTTCCGAGGAACTTGTCTTTTTCTAGATTCAGGGTCCTCTGGAATCCTGTTTCTTTTAGATACTTTTGCTGTCAGAAACACTTGTGCAAAGGGGAATGTTTGCGTTTGTGCAGGAAGTGATAGGAGGAGGTTGCATGTCACTTCACTGGAGCTGTATAAAGTGCTAGAGTTGCTCTACTGACCTGTGATCTGTGCAGTCAGAGGCAAGTGCTTGTTTTAAATCAGTCCCCAGGTGCAAGCCTGGGACACTTGGTGAACTCATCCAGTCCTCCTGAGAGTGATAATAAGACCATATGACTGCAACTAAGAAGAATTGCTGTATTTGATATCTTTCTAGAGAATTAAATAGTGAGTAACACCTGCTGAAAACACAAGTTATTTGACATAATTTCACAAGTGGGAAAGGAGCATTGCATTCCACGTGTCCGTGTGGGATGGGATCTTGTATCTTTCAGGAAAAGGGAAAAATGAAACAGCATCTAAAAGTGGTCAGAATGTGACTCACTGTAACTCCAGCAACACAAAGAGAAACAGCAAGCTTTGCTTTGTTCCTCTGAATATGTCCTGTACATATAGCATTAAGCATATGGAAAAGGTGTTGCAAGACCAAGGCCTGATCAGTAGCTAATGCATTCCCAGGTTCAATAACAAGTACACTTTGTACATCAGAGGAATGGCAGACGGCCCAGAGCTTTTGGGCAGATGCTGTTTCTAAAGAAATTAAATGCGTGAATAGATAATAACCAGAGAAGTCCCTGCTGGAATAGAGAATGGACAACCTCTTTCTGATAAAATCAAGTTCTTGCTCAATCATTCCCCACTTGAACACGAAGACCAAATTGAGTCAGTCATGAAGGTCCTGGAGCCTACAAATAAGCGGTTGGGTTTCTTTCCTCTTTGTCATGCTGTACATTATCCTAGGAACTGGCAAAACACAGCAAGGATGACTTCTCTGTCCCTTCCAAAAAAAGGGACACTGCAGGAAGTCAGCTGGCTCTGCTAGGCTGAAGGGAGTTACCTAGTTCCTCCTCAGCTGGTTCCCTCCAACCTGCTAGAGGCAGAAGGGAAGGAGGAGAGGAAAGTGTGGCTAGCCCATGTCCTTGCCATGCAAACAGAGGAATCAAGTGGTGACCCAGCAAGGAAGACCTGCAGAACAGCAAGCGGGAGCAGGGGACCAGTGGGGAAAAGATCAACACAAGATTGGTAAGGATTGGGTGAGCTCTGACGTGGAAAGGAATGAAGTGAGGGTTGGGGTCAGAGGAATGGAGAGAAGTAACCTCAAAAAAAACCACCTGGGTATTTCAATCAGATTCCAGTCATGATGTAAGACAAATTCCCCAGCTGGCCTCCCCCAGTACTGAATCTTCTCCCTGTACTGTTGTGAGACTCTGTCATCCTTGCATGACCACCTCTGGCTGGTCTCACTGCGAGTCCTGTGGGAGCCAAATACTTGGCCATGCTGAATAAGCTTACTGGCAGGGAGAGTTTCTACCTAAAGCAGGACTCAGAGAATAGGTGGGTAAAGTGCATATGGGGAAGCAAAATGCAACACCTGAGTGATGGGATGCTGCTGTTGATGTTGCTGTGACCATTGTCAGCTGCTGGTAGGGGAAGGTGGTCAGAGGCAACTGCTCTGTGCCCTGGGAACCAGACTGCTGGCACAACCTGAAGGGTCTGGAAAGTGATGTTTGATCAAATCTTTTCCATGGGACAGAGTCCAAGTTTGTTTCCCATTTCCCTCTTGTTTCCCACGGCCCATGGGGAAGGTATAGTCTCACAAAATCAATTCCAAGTCCACAGGCCCTGGATGCAAAGGACAACTGTTCTGCCCAGGGTCTGGCTCTGTAAAGCAAGGGACAAAACTTAAAATACAGCTCAGGAGTTGGAACCCGGCTCATAGCTGCAGCTGAGAGGCAGGTGGAGATGCCCTAAGCAATGGGTGGGACACCACTGGATGTCAAACAAGTGAGACAGTTGCTCAGCAAGCCCACAGGCTCATCCTTCGCCTTCTGGTGAGGATGTCCAGGGGACTAACTACAGTGTGATTGCCACAGCAAACCCCTGGGATAGATGACAGCACAAGGTCAAGAACATTTTCTGCACAGACTTGGTGCTCCATCCTGGATTGGGATGTGGGTCTTGACCATTGGAACCACTGGGGCCACTGGGATGCTTCTGAAATGCCTCACAGGGAAAGGGAAGTTCAGTGCAGCCAGTCATCCAGGATAGCTGCAATATCTGGTGTTCCTGGATCTCACTCAGTCTCTGAAATATATTTATGGTCTACGTGACAGGTGGTTTATTTTCAGTACCTAGAGCATAGAAGGCATGTGAGATGATGTGCTGTCATCTAGAACACTTTATACTTGTTTAGTGCCAACTATGTTACAATATCATTTTGATGTCACCATTTCCTCCTGCTGAAATAAAAAAAAAAAACATTGCTCGACAACATTTCTCAGCAGAGAGATTTCTGGGTTTGTTTTCCATTACACCTGCTTTTTATGACTCCATCGGCTTGATCATAGGAGGAGGAGGAGACAGAAATTAGAAGAAAAATTAATAGATTCCTATATTTTTTAATCCTTTTAATTATAAAAGACCTGAACAATCCTTTAAAATACCTGACTTCAAAGTGTCAACACGTATCTGATGTCATAAAGTATTCATGGGGCCTGGGATTAACACTGGCGTGTTTTTAAGTGATTAAATTTGAGAACCTGGTGACTCGAGTTGGATTTTCATTATTCCTGTGATATGAGCAGAAAGTTTCAGAACTTGAAAGTTTCTAAGTTACCAGCACATCTCTGTGGAGCCCAAGTAAATGGCCTGGGGAAAGCAATAACATGTGGGACAAAATGGTGGGTACACAATTTCTTTAGCTGCATCTCTAAAACCCCTTTACTCATATGCAACACTTTCATCCTGATTTGTTCCACAAATCTGCCATGCCAGGCTTTGCAAGCAGGCGACAGCTCCTTCACTCCTAGGAGTCTCTCGGGAAGCAGCTGCAGGTGCCAAAGCATTTGCCAGCTGTGGAGGAAGAAAATGGTGCCTGGCAGGGACAACCAAACCATTGCCAGCTTCCTGCTCTGCTGCTGTAAGAGACACGCACATTTCTGAACATCTTCTCTGGCTATTTGTGCTGGGTTTGCCACGGTACTGCACATGGGCTGGGATGCAGGCTCCAACCCATGAAGCATGACATAGGAGAAGTGGTAAACCAGAGCCTCCAACACCTTTGGGAAATGCTGCTGCAGAAAGTCTGAGCCCTCTTAGAGGAAGTTTTTCTATGCAAAATATTGTCCCTGCTTGAGAACGACAACCCAGTACCAGCTCAAGGCCCCTCTCAGGAGACCTGTCCTCAGAAATAGTTTTGTTCCCAGAAGAGAGAGCTCTGCAGAGGATTACTCTGCAAAGTAACCTGTCATGAGGGTTTGTAAATGAGCTCTGCAAGGACCCAGCTCTCCTGGGCAACACTTCAGAGTACATGGGCTGAAAAAGGCCCAAACTCCCTGCAGGGAACCCTGGGGAGACAGGTCAGAGGTTAACAGTTCAACTGCTGAGCAGCTCCAGCCCCAAACTCACATGCAAGAGGAGAGAACGGAGCAAGGGAGCCTGAACCCAGCATGGACTCTGTTGCTCAGGACCTTCCTCACTTAGTTGCTCCAGCACAGCCTGGCAAGACAAGACTCAAACTTCCCAAGACAACAGGAGGTGAGCAGGGCTGCCAGGAACCATAGTAATTACATGAGAGAAACTCCCCAAGCCTTCCTTCCCTCTTCCTCCTCCTCCACCTCTCCAGCCCTGGCAGCACATCTCTGCAATGGCCATGTAACAACAGCACCCTGGCACTTGCCTAGCAGGGCTCCTACTGCATGTGGCATTTCTGGGCATGGGCCTCCTGAGTACACCCATCTTAACTGACCCACATCTTTACACAGGCTCTTTCTGGGGGAGCGTGAGCGTGTTTTGCTAGTGCTGCTTGCATTGCCCCTGCCCTGATAGGCAGGGCAAATATTTCATCATCATCTCCCTCGTGTTTCTTTTTCTTTCTCATTTTCCTGTTTTCCACCCCCATATTTTTTTCCTTAAATGTTGCCTAATCTCCACCTGGGTGCAGGTTGTGGGGTGAGCTCACTGTGCTGAGCACTGTGTGGCAGCCTGAGGGCCATGCAGCGCCAGCCTCCTCCATCCAGTGGGAGACATGGGACCTGAAGAGTCTGCACCAATCCCCTCCACGCAGGGACACAGTTCTCAGCTGCCAACCCTGCTGCACATCCCAGCATGACCTTGGGCGGAGGGAGCTGGGCCACTTCCATCAGCATCCCTGATGAGAAGACACAGCTCACCAGAGAGCAGAGGAAAGCATCAGCCCCACCATTACCCTCATCTCCAGTTAACTGTGGAAAACAAATCCCTCCCCAAAAGGCTCATCTTCTTGTGTTCCCACATCAGGGAAAGCAAAACCTTGCACTTCCGTGGGGCAGCTGGGGGTGTGGGAGGCAGAAATCTGGAAGGAACTGCATACAAACTACCAGAGCGAACTGCTGCCTTCCTGCACCTTCTCAACCACTGCCTCCCAAGAGACAGAGCAGGAGCTGGTGGCAGAGCTCACCAGGAAACGGTGCTTTCTGCAGGAAAAGCATTTTTTTGTTTCATTATTTTCTGTTTCTGCTCTTATTATTTTTTGGAGGGGGGAGGGGAACTGAGCTGGGGGATTTCACCAGAAGTATACATTATGGGGGAAGAAATACCCATTTTCTGTCTAATCGGGAGAATTTTCTAGATGCAGACAAATATCACTGCCCAGAGGGCTGAATTGCTTCTGCTTCCAGTTGCTGAGAACTACACTTTGTTAGATGTGAGTTTGATGAAAACCCTAAGTGGTGGCAAAAATGGAAATTTTGCAGAGATAGCTGCTGGAGCCCTCTGAAAGGTCGTGCTTTGCTGATGAAAAGGAGTTTAAAACTTTTCCTTGGACCAGACATTTCAGTGGGATGGCTTTGCAAGAGAAGAAAGCAACAGGTTAGGAAAATAGGATGATGCCACTTTTTTAGAAACCGACACAATGAGGACAGATAGAGAAGGAACGAAGGTCACCCAGTGCTAGACATGGGCAGGAAGAGAGACCTGGGACTGGTGGATAAGAGCATGGCTGGGGTTTTGCTGGGGGACTTTTAGTCTCCTAATTTTAGATCCAGTACCAGTAAGTTGCATTTTTCCCCAAAAAAATATTGGTAGAGTAATTCAGAGCGCTACAAAGGTGATGCTATGCAAATTTATGGTGGGAAATACAGCTGTCTCAAAACATTGATAGCCTGTGGTTTCATTTATGTGGTGGATGTTAATGTGTCTAATGATTCTGAGGAGCGCTGTCTGAAAAAATGAATTTGGAGTTGTTTTGTTTCATGAGCAGTTCTGAAAAGTCAGGAAGGAGGGAATTAGTTCAGATTGTAACTAGGACTATTAATTTAAATTACAGAAAACGCGAAAGGTGAGGAGAAAATGCTGTGCTTTGATTTGGAGCTATTTACAAGTAAAATGGAGGGGAATTTCAAACTGAAATAAACATTGCAAATGTACTTTCTTGGAATTTTTTTCTCAGGACAAACAATTTAGTTCAACCAGCAATAATGTTCAAAACTATATGTCACCAAATTTGCATTTTTCACACAAGGGAAGTTTCAGGTGAAACAATTTCACCCATCCCCAGCTCTGAGCCTGGGAATTGAGGATATCTCCCAGCCCTTTGCCATTGCATGAACTAACTCAACTGGACATTTGCACTGAACCTCTCACTGCTTAGGAATCACCTCCAGACCAGGCTTTGAATATTTGGGCAGTTCTGTCCTTTTAACATTTTGGCAAGGTTTTCTCCCAGGGGATGTCACACAGAGAGTGATCAAGCAGCAGGTGGAGGTTTTCCAGCTCTTGGCTGAGTTCATGAGGGTCACTCTCCTTCCCACAGTGGCAGAGAGCATGAGGCCAGTCCCCAGTGTGAAGGCCAGGGAATATACCCCAAATCTTCATCCCACACTGAGAAAACCTGTCCCAACCCCTCAGCAACCAGGTCATGGATCCAGAGACAAAAATGTCACTCCCAAGTACCCAGCATTAGGTCCCTGTCTCACACACATAACTGCAGAAAGCCAACCCTTTGGGCTTTGTGCCCTGATGAAATTCCTCTTCCTAATGGGGGACAGAGAAGCCACTTCCCTGCACCAGCATCCAGGGCTGGAGGGGATGAGCACCCTCCCAGAGCATGTGGTCACACACCTAAGCCTGGCTGGACCTTAGCTAGTCCTTAGGTCCTAGTGAAAACAGCAGTGGTTAAAAAAATCAGGCAATCAAAGTTAGGAGCAACATCTTTCCCAGAGGTAAGTTAAATGAGAAGAAATGGTTTTTCATCCAAAATGACCTGAAAGTCTGGTTTATAGCCATTTGCATTAACTCTTTAGTGGCAGCAAGGTTTGGAGACACCTCTAATGTCTTTCATGAACCTTTCAGAAGAGGAGGAAACAGAGCAGCTTGGAAAATGGTTCCTATTTTTTGAAGTATCTCAAACCCCACCATTAGGGTATCCTGAATTTCCTATGCTCCAGAAGCTACGCCAAGGAACTCTAAGAAAACCAGACATTTTTAAATCCAACTTCCCATTTTTTCCCATCATTTTAATCAGTCCCTGTGACCTGCCACCCAAACAATGAAGCAGTGTGCTGGGACCTGAGAACCATTCATTAATGTTTACAAGACACTGAGCTAATAGGGGGAGAAAGCCTTAGAAATAGTGTATAAATGATAGCAATAATATGTTCAGTCTCTGAGATTACTCATGCTCTCAAATCTGAGCAGGTGCACAGGTTTTTACAGGTTTGGGCCTTGGTTTGATCCAAAGATACCTTCAGGTCAGGCTGTTTGCTCCATGAGTGGAGCACTCCCTGGATCCACTTGACTGCTGTGGGTAAGAAGAAGAAATCTGTCAGATATCGGAATTTGGCACTGTCACTGTGCCACTTAAGTCATGCTAGTTAACTGGAGGAAGGTCACTCACCAAAATGCTGTGTTGATAAATGCCACAGGAGCTGAGGAGTCCAGAGGAACAAACATTGTTTAGGTTTTACAGTTTTACAGTGCAAATTGCACTAGAAACAGAAAAATGTATTTCCATTTTCCTGATCCCAGACATTCCTGGGAGCATAGGCCATGGCTGTTTTATTTTTAAAATCAACAAGTTCTTCTGAGGAAAAAGCATTTCTTGATCTCGTGACTGCCACAGCAGAAAGATCTGTCCCGTTGCAGTCAGGCAATGAGCTTCCTGCCAGCTGGACTCACCCACTGCCTAAACCCTGTCCCAGCAGTGCACAAGCTGTCTGTTATCTGCCAGGTTGGGCTGGAGCAACAGGATTGGGACATTTCAAGATATCATCTGGGAAAGCTGGATAAATCAAGGTGAGTTGATTTGTCAGTCTCTGTGAAGCTCATAGCCAGTGCATGACCCCTGCAGCTCTGTCTGTGCCATGTTCTGAGAACATTGACGTAGCACCCACGCCTCCACAGCCAACCTGGGCACGCCACTCATCAGGAACAGGGGGGCTGCCCTGCAAGGTCAGGGGGATGCTTAGCCTTGTCTAGCTCTCATCACGCACACACACCACCTAACTGTGCTGCCATTGCATCCTCTAAGAAATCAGGAGGGTCTTATACCACCTGCAGTAACCATGTCAAAGCTGGATTGCGGAAGAAAAGCAACTTCTTTCCTTTCATCATGAAGTTGGCCACAATGTGAAGGAAACATCTGTGCAATACATTTTACATGGAAAAGTGTTTCACTGAAGAAAAATGCAAAACTGATACTTCTTCCATTTTCTCGCTGTGTTCTTGTTGTCCCTTATCTTGGTAATACATGATGTCATGCTATGCCTGAAGGCTGTACCTCATCAACAAGCTGCACCACAACCTCATAGATCCAGATTTGTCTGTGTTTCTGGTCTAGTTTTGCACTGGCTACTTTGTACCAGTTGAAACACCTTATCTTCTTTGCTCGATCAAGGTCTCCCACGTCTATGTTGCAGTTTAGCTGTTTGGCACATTGAAACGTGGAGTTTCAACCATCACCAGCTGTTCTGGGTCTCTGACCAAGCGACACTGTGCTTCCCTCTGACAGGATTGCTTTACAGACTGGCTTAAACCTCACTTACCTGCAGTAGGGTATAAGCCCTTGATTCCTACTAAGGATGTGTTCAAGCTCCCCGACAGATAAGGATGGAGTTAAACCTGTATCTCCCTGAATAAGCACTTGAGTCAGAAAATTCTGCTCGACACATGGGGCTGGCAGAAGTCATGCTCAGAAAGCCCTAGGAAGCAGGAATAGCCAGAAGAACCCCAAATGGTAGTAGTGTTTGAACACCTGCAAGGCTGGTGTTCACAACTCACGTAGCCACCGGGATGGTCTGTAGAGGAACTTGTAGGGCACAACCAGCCTACCACAGGCTGCTCCTCGGGAATGAGTTGAAGGGCCTCTTTGGAGCATCTGTTTTTCTGCACCCGTTACAAAAGCAGAGCAGTTATTCAGCCCCTATGAAGATGCTCATGCTGGGGTGCCTGTCCAGGTTCACACTACAGCGCAGCAGCAAGTCCAGAGGGGAAGCACATCACACCATCCACCTGCTCTGCTCTTTGCAGCTGCTCATCCCCTCAGCAGCTTTTAGACTGCAGAAGCTGTTCAAGTCTCCAGACTGAAATTCTCAGTATTATCATTACTGTCACAGCCTCTAGACTGACCCACCAAGACCAAAGGACTTGTTTTGCAGGATCCTACACATCACATGCTTGGAGGGAGTTTCTCTGCCTACAAACACACTCACTGAGTTCCTGGTCTTGCAAACTGTTTCAGGCATTACCTCCGAGAAATTATATGTAAAGGAAGATGACCAGGCCCTACAGAAATAGCCTGTTCCTGTCCCCAAGTTTAATTAACACGTCCATGGGCTTAAGCTGTTCTGAAACACCTTGTAGAAGATGAAGGCAGGACAGGGAGAGCTCAGGAGGAGTTAATGACCCACAAAGAGCACTACTGAGCTGGCACAGGGGCTCTGCTTGTTGTGGTCCTGTGGGCACCTGCTGCTCTGTGGGGTGCTCTCAAACATGGCTGATGTCTCCCATGTATTCAACTGTTTGAAATCAATGAATAGTCTGAATGCCTCTGCTGAGACACTCCCCATCAAGGCTGGAGTTTCCTTGTTTTGCATTTCTGCTCATTGTGCAAACATATTTACTATTCCTGAGAGTCATTTTCCATAGAGCTCCACACCTGTGTGTGATGGCTGCAGTGCTGACCCCTCCAAAGCTGGATCTACAGAGGGACTTACAAGTCTGTGCACTGCCTCCCTTAAATGCAGCACTGAGCTCTGCAGTGACCCGCTGTGAGCCACCACGTCGGTGGTGCCTGGACAGCATCTTCATACTATGAGCATTCCCTGACCAGTTCTTTCACTGACAGAGCTAGACCTGATCTGTATAACAGACCTGCTCCCTCTCAAGGGAAAGCTCTGCACCGTCAGCTTTTTGCCTTACCCAGACAGACAGACCTATGAACCCTTGAGATACTGGGAATGCCGGCTACTACAAGGTTAGCCAATGCCGGGGATATCTGGGGGCTGCAGGCATCTTAGCTGAGCTCTTCCTGCTCCAGAGAAGGCTAATTAATCAGCTCTGCTGTTCTGGCATCACCCAAAAGTGAAAATACTTTCTGGCAGGGCAGCAGGCACAAAATTAGCTGCTGCATTAAACTGCCAAATCTCCTTTACTCCTTTATTAGTTGCATTTGGTGATGATGAGGAGCGAGGCATTAACCGGTCCCTGATGGATAAAGAAACTATTACTCTGCTTTCTCTTTGCAGCTGGGAAGAGGAAATAGGTTTTATTACTGAGATTTCCTTGAAGACGTTCACTTGACTTTGTGGCATCAGAGACGGAAGAGAGATGAAGAACACAGGAATCTTGGCACAGCAGGAGAGATTGTGCACGGATAATAACAGAGAGAAGTACCAGGTCAATTGGGAGCTGAAATATACTTAGGTGATTGAATCCTTGTGTCGGGTTGAAGCTCTGAAGATCTGCTGGGCTCAACTAATTTCAGCATTACAGTCAGGATCTCTGTGCTGGCACTTAAGGCCTAAACCAGGGAACTTGCTGGGAAGACACATTTGTAATGGATCAAAACAGAACAGAATAGAATGAAATAGAATAGAAATTATANTCCTCTGCATCAGTTTTACATCTCATTCAAGTTTATATCCTTTTTTTTTTTTTTTTTTTTCTTTTTTTTTTTTTTTTTTTTTTACCCAAGGTTTGATCTTGAACTTATCCATCTTAGTTTTAGATCTAGATCTTGACTAACATGGCATGACATTCCTTACTAAAGGAAGGTACAGACTGGAAGAGCCCATGCAAATCATGATCCACGTCCTGAAATCTCAGAGGGTTCTCTCCTGAGAGATCTGTGTCCTCTGCATAAATCCATGAGTCACAGTGTGGAATAGCAACGTCTCCAGGCACCTTGGCTTTATCCAACTAGGGTCATGAACCAAAGCTCCAAGTACTAACTGCAGAAGGGGATAGTGATAAAGGCATGGGTCAAGCTGCAAGGTTTGTGGCCAGGTTGCAGGGCACATGTTGCATTCTGCTACCTCTGCTCCAAGGCCAAAAACAGGGGCAAGGATCAGTCAGTCAGAAGTGGGCAGAGATCTATTAAATCATTTTGGAATGAGAGGCTGAATTTCCTAAATCATAATCCCAAATTCTTTAGTTTGCTACCCATTTCAAAGCAAGACAAATACAGCCTGGACACAGATGTCCAAGAGACCTAGAGCATAATGCAGCTGGAGGGCAGAGCTGGTACAGGGCTGACCTAAGCATGGTGGAGAACCAACGGTCTGTGAACACACATAGGGTGGAAACTGGAGGAAGGACTCTCCTGTGGGCAAGGAAAGAGGTCCTGCAACTGGCAGACAGAGGCAAAAAGCCAACCTGACCAAAGAGGATGTGGTAGCCCAGGGCTGTGGGGAATAGGCTTCAAAGCCCAGCAGGTCCCTCCTGTTCTTGGTCACTGAGGGACCCTTCTCATCTCATGGGCATGTGGACCCCAGTCACCAGGAGGGGTGGGAAGGGGAACCACATGAAACTGTCTTGTCCCATCACCTCTGACAATGAGGGGAGATGACATGGGCTGGTGGCCAAGGGATATCCTCCTGCACAGGGTGTATTTGAATCTCCTAGGAGGGAAAGTTCATACTCCTGGCTCAGAAGCTGGCCCAAATATCAGCATGGCATGATGAGTTTGCTTTTCAGGACAGACCAACCAAGAGGCTGGCAGTGGCCAGAGCTTTGCTTCTGGTAGCCCTTGCTGGCAGCTGCTCAGGGCACTGCTCCCCAACTCTGCTGCACCTCCGATCCTCCCACCTCCCTCCACCTCACTTTCCACATCTACAACGTGAATCTAAAGTTAATTATAGCCCCTAGAGCAGAGTTGCATTGCTTGGCTGTAGTAGTGTTTCAAAAACGCTCAGAGATGAAAGGTGCTTGAGCGAGTAAAGTATTGTTATTACTAATAATTACAAAAAATTAACCAAATATTTGTCTAGCAACATCCATCCCTGCTGCTATTTCTTATGTAAAATACACACATGCTCTGACTGCCAAACCAAAGCTCTGAAATCACTACATCAGCCCTACAGTATCGAGAAGGGGGGCAAAAAGTGCCTTGGGTCTGAAAAGGGTTGTCTGTTCCAGCAATTAATTTAATTGGCCTAAATATAACCCAGGTATACTGCAGATCCAAATTGCTGGCTGACAACAGACCCAAACACGGCCCAGAGGCTGCGAGGCAGCAGGTTAAACGCTGCCTCTGAAGCTGCTTCGCTGATCCTGGCACACGAGTATATTTTCTTCTGGTATTCGCCGCCGCTTGCTGCTGTGGAGTCGAATTCTCGTAAAATGTTTATCAATGCCTGGGCATCTTCCAAACCAAGAAAGGGTGCATGAGAAGTGTCCCCTTGCAGTCAGCAGGGACTGGATTTCATCACTTGTTTTAATTCCCGTCTTCATAATTTTATTGCTTTTTTCCCCCCCTGTTTTCTAATAAGCTCTTCTAACACCTAATAAAATCAGTCTTTTTTCCTTCTACTTACCTCCCCCTGCTGCCATCATGATTACCTAGACAAGAAAAATACAGAGCACGGGGTCCTGCAGGCTGAGGTTTTAGTGACTGATTTCAACCGACGTGAGCAGAATCGGCAATAAACTTCAATGTCATGGTATTTTGATTCCTCCTTCTTCCGTATTGCATGAAATATCTGAAGGCGACAAATGCCAAGGAGTGAGAAGAATTCTTTTGGGTTGTATAGCCAAAAATGAAACTAAGAAAGAAGCCATTTCCAGAGGGGGAGATGCAGTCAGCTGTGCAATCGTTATCTGTAATAGATGGCATCTCTCACTGACGTGATCTCTATTATCCTCCTATCTCAGCATCTCACAGGCTTTAATGGATTCTTCCCTCCAGCATCTTTTTGAGACTGTGACATTGTCCTATACGAATTTTACCAATTGGGACTAGAAGCATCATGAGGAGAAGACCCAGATTCCCTAACCTATGCTGGCACCCAGGTTCCCGCTGGTCACTCTCTAAAAATCCATCTGTAATCTGGGCACTCCACTATGTAACTGGAAATTTATTTGTGAAGGTAGATAAAATGCTCTGTGACCACAGAGAAGCAAACAAATCTCATAAACCCCAAGTTTGTTATTTCCTGCTCTGCTTTCAAAACAAAACACAATAATTTTAGCAGACAATTAAACTCTCTGATTTCCAAGGGACGCAGGCACACAAATACTTTTGAGGATCTGAGCCCACATGATTATGTAAGGAATTAGCAGGAGGGAATTAACCCAATCGCTGAAGCATCCTTGTAGAGAGGATCTCATCCACACTCGGGACTGACACACGGGAATGTGCCAGAGCAAAATATAAAACTCAGAAATACCTAAAATTTAAATCAGGGAAGTGCCAAAAAATATCACAGCATTGCTACATGACAGGGGAATATCTAGCCTGACCCCTTTCTACCTCCTACCTCACTACAGTACTGCTTGTACTCCACGAAGCCAAGAAAAAAACCCCAAGATTGCATGTGCTCCTTCCAAGCGTGCGGGATCTCTGTGCGGGGCAGTTGCCTGTGGTGACAGTTGCCAGTGACCATGGACTGGTCGTCGTCCATGCATTATCCTTTGTGCATTGATATAGACTCTGTGTCAGTGCAAACAGTCCCTGGGCACCCACAGGAAATTTGGCAACAGGGCTAGAGGTGCCCCATGACAAGCAGACGTGGGGATGTGGGGACAAGGTAGCACTCAGCTAGGATTTCCACCACTCAGCAAGGATCTGACATTTCCCCCTCCACCCTGAGGCTTATTAAATATGCTGTAATATTAAAACAAGGCCACCTAAAAAAAAAAAAAAAAAAAAAGAAAAAAAAAAAGAAAAAAGTGAAAAAGTGTAGGAGTGAGCAAGATTTGGGGAAGTAAAGGGCAAGGTTGTGAGCCTG
Organism: Pachyramphus minor; assembly: GCA_013397135.1. NCBI lineage: Eukaryota > Metazoa > Chordata > Aves > Passeriformes > Tyrannidae > Pachyramphus > Pachyramphus minor. Next base: position 613,562 of record VYXB01000792.1, on the reverse strand, counting down.
ATCCTGCTCTTCCTCAGGCCAGGGTAACGAGGAGCATTGAGTGAAGGCAGGTCCAAGGCAGGCTTCTTGATCTCAGCCTGGATGGGACATAAAGGAGATCTGGCTCTTTCCCAAATTTAATGCTGTCACGGTTGAATTTATCATGCTGAAACCGGTGGAGTTGTTTGCAAGAGTGAGGACTGTAGCAGCAGCAGCCCTGGGAATGCAGAATGAAGCCAGTGGGAACCAACCCTCCCTGCCTGGGATGGATGCAGCTCCCAGCACGACTCTGACGATAAAAGCAAACCTTCCCGGGCAGGCAAAGGCTGCCTCGACTGTCACTTTAATTGAAACCTTCTGCAGTCGTATACTTCACCTTATGTTTAATGATTCACCTCTTAAGCAGCCCACTTGTACCTTTGTAATCTTTCTGAAGGTTAACTTGTTGATCCTCGAAACTTGTCTGGAGAGAGAGAGGCAATTTGCAGGCAGTCTCGGAAGGAAAAAAGTATCATGTTTTCTGATGAAAAGTATTTTTCTTGAGGGAGAAGGAAGGAGAAATGAATTGCAAAATTCAGAAGAGTCGATGAGATTTTGGAAAGAAAAAAGGGAAAGAAGAAAAGAAGAAAAAAAAAAGGAAAGCAATGTCAGTAAAAAAATTAGGGCGGGGGGGGAGCAGTTGGGTTTAGTTCCCAGCTCCTGGGAGACCTTTCAATTCTGCTTTATAGGAATCAAAAATACATTTGTCATTTACCAGATTAAATAAAAATAATCCTAGTGTTAAATTATTTTTAGGACATTAAGAGTTATGTTCTTATAGGTAATAATCTATTTGTAACACTGTAATGGAGTAACTGGCAATTTCATACAGCTTCGGGATCGATCCTTTCCTATTTGCCATGTACCTATGCAAATAAATATCCCACTTGATTCATGTCCATATCATAGGATCTGCCTGCTTCTTTCTTACTCCTTTAATATTTAATTATTTAAAACGAGGAGAAATCTCATGGGATTTTTTGTCTCAAATAATAGAGAACTTATTCTTGTCATTCGAGAATAACAGAAAAAAAACATGAAAATCTAATTCTTTTTAAGTCCTAAAACTGAAACTCAAGTAAGAAGGACGAGGAGAAAAAAATCTTAAAACCCAGAATACAAACTTCCCCCCCTTCCTTTTCACATGAATATTCTGAGTTTTTACTGTAGCTATTCATAGTTGTACCTAAATGTAGTCTATAAATCTACTAATATATTATTTAACACTCTAACTACTGGTATAAAAAAATTACAAAATATTCTGTTGGCAATACATTTAATTGAATTCTTTTCAGAGACAGCTTGTTATTGCCAGACATGCTTTTAGAGATAGTACAGAGAAATAAAAGAATTTCAGAAGGCAGTAAAACAAATAATTACCATTTTCACCATTACCTCCAGATACCCTCCTATCCAGTCACTAAATCCTTTAAGTCTAAATCAAAGAGTTTCCGTGAACAAAATTGCACAGATCATTTCAAAGAATGCAAAAATTACGTTGACGTTTTATTTGAAGAGAGAAATTGAAATTCTCATAGCACTCTACTGGCTGAGACGTCAGGGGAGTTATTAAAAAACAGCAACAAAAAAAAAAAACAGGCTAGTTTAGCCTGAACTTTAGAGGCCTGTTCGAAAATGATCAGGATCAACGCAAATCCCTCTTTTAATTATAATGTGCTCATGCCCGTAAAAGTTTGAGGCATCATCCTTCTTCTTAGGCTCTCTGCTGCTTTTTAATATCAGGGATCTGCAAGATTCTCTGAGGCATAAGAGTAATAAAGAATACTATAAACCAACCAAGGCAAGCACTGCCTTTTATTCTTTTTATTATTTTTTTCCCCAACAAAGCAACTTAGACATTAGGTTTGAACTACCTCAGCATAACTCCTCATCAGAAAAGTATCTGTATGGGTTAGTGAGGGTTTTTTTTAATCTTGACAGCTGAGAGCTGACAGATCTATTGAAAAGGAAGGAGGTCAGTGGTGCTGCTCAGCCACGGGCCAGGGATTTTCAGCTTCCACAGGTCACATGCTTCATAGGTTGGAGGGTGCCAAGGATGACAAGATTTGGGGACAAGTAAGGGAGTGGGCTGGGGATGCTGACTGGGTGAAGGTTCATGTGCCCTGGCAGGAGGCTTCCCACCCAGAACAGCTCCACCGAGGCACAGATGGGCTTTGGTCCATAACTGGTTAAAAATTGATTGGGACTGTGGTGGTGGGGGAGAGGTAATTATCTGCAGCTGGAAAACTTCTGGATTAAGTTTCCCTTTTAAATCAAAGATGGGGCAGAACTGACACAGGGCTGTCAGTGCTCAGTGGGATGGGGACGGTCCTTACCCACCTCCTGGTAACTGATGTTTATGCACAGCCAGTGTTTGGAAGATCAGGCAGGCAGAAAGACAGACAGACATCTTGCTCCTATGTGGGAGGAAAGTCATATTTGACAGGCAAGTCTGCACTGTCTCCTGGCAGCAAGCACCAAGCAGATATGCCAGTTATTTGGGCAATTTTGCAGGAATATTATCCTGGGGGTTGATCTGCACACGGCATGGATACACACCCCCCCATCATTGGAGCAGTTCTTCTTGTGGGTGTTGGTCTGAGTGCGATTTGTGGCCCCAAACAGGGTGTCTGCACATGGCATGGAGGTGACCATGTGCCCTCAGCCGCTGCAAGGAGCCGCGTCATGACATGGAGGCACTGCGGGCCGGCCGCACACCCCGCTGCAGCCTTTGGCTCTCCCTCCCTCCAGCCATCTCTGTCCTGTCCTCCAGGTCACCCTGTGCTCCTGCTCCCAGTACCAGTCCAGCTCCAGATGCCAAGTGGTATCTACGGACACCTAGATCCTCTGCACAAGGTGTGATGGGAGTAACACAAATTGGGCTGGGGGCTTGCGGATGGGCAAGTGGACGGTGGGCTGAGTGTGAGCCAGGCTGAGTGGGGGTGAGGTACGGTCAGGTGTGCCCAGGGCATGCTAGGACAGCCAGGCTTTACCATGACATTCAAGTTTTTCCACTTCCAGCCTTTTCCCTTGCAGTAAATACCGAGTCAGATCACAAACACTCAAATTAAAACAAGAAAAACAAAGAAAAGAAAGCAAGAGAAGGGAGCCCCGATGAGCATCACAGCACCCCACTCCCTACCATTCCCATACACCCAGCTGCTGCTGCCTCTTCTCCTCCCAGTCGGAGCCCATGCCTCTTCCCATACCCAGGAAAATATTTTGTTCCGCGTTAAAGGCTAAAGCTAACACATGACCAGCGAGAGGCAGCAGTTTGTTTAGCTCTTGGAGTTTATTTTAATTGCGGCCTTGCTTTGTAATGAGGACGGCTGTGGCAGGGGGAGCCTGCTGGGATCCAGGGGGCTGTTCCGGGGGAGTTTCCTTATCGATAAAAAGAAGTCTCATTTATTTAAATTAACAAGAACCTGATGGCATGCATGCTCAGCTGCTTTGTTTCCTCGGAAGTTAAACTGTACACATTTGCTTATTAAGGATTTCAGTGGTTCTCTGAGATCACAGGTCCAAGCGCCACCTTTAATATCCCCATCAGGAAGGAATGAAGGGGAAAGAGACAGGCCCCGTGCTCATGCTGATAGGTAGAAAGCAGTCTGATAAACCTGAGTAGTTTGTTATGATGATGCATGAAAAAAAGGAGGGAAAAAAGTAAAATCATGTGATTTTTATGCAAATCAGATGAATTGGACGGTTAAAAAAACCCTAAATGTCAGGTAGATAAGATCACATTCACCTAGAGCAGTGTCATGATGTTCTCTGTACATTACATTCATACTGGAAACCAAAATGTGTTACAGAAATCAGACACCCACAAAAAGCTCTGAGATTGCACCGAGAACAGGTTCCTGCAAAGCACCGGCCCCTGACAAAAAAAAAAAAAAAAA
>VYXB01000792.1:588851-604274 GCA_013397135.1 Pachyramphus minor | reverse complement strand
TCCTTGCCCCCCTCCGCTATCCTCCCCCCCGCCTGTAGTTTGCAAAGTCACAGTATGAAATGTTATGAAATCGCCTCTTGGGAAGGAGGGAAACAGAAAGCAAGGCGTTTGTTTAGAAAAATCCACGGCGGCCTCTCAGATGTGCCTAAAAAGCTGCCCTTGACCCCCCTGTTGCATTTCCAGGGAAGAAGCAAATCTGGGCTTAAAATCATGAGTCAAAATCAACAAAAACAAACACGGCCCCGGTTAGTTTTTTCCACTGATTCCAGTAGGTGCAGGATCAGTGCGAAGGGAGGCTGGAGCCAGATGGATGAGGCTCAGTGAGAAGTGTTGCACTGGTCCAACGTTTCTGTCTGGAGCCAAATTCGTACCTGTGCCAGTGGACGTGTCAGCAGGGCTGGGTTTGGATCAGGCCATTATTTGATCTGGGGATGCTTATTGATTCCTCTCTCAAACTTTTAAATGCTTTTAAAATTATTGTTTGGGGTATTGTTTCAAGGGTTTAAAGGATGAAAGCTTTAGGAGCAAATACAGACTTTTTCCTGCAGTCCTTGAGGGGGTTACAGTTCGAAAATTTCTTAAAAAATATTTTAGGGGAAAGCTCTTCTTATATATATATATACATGGGGAGGCAGAACCTGAGATTCTGTTATTTTTTTCCTAAGGGTAGGATCGCAGGTTTAAAAACTTGCATTATAGATGGCAAATGTTGCCCCACGAAACAAATCACCAAGCCATTAAAATATTCTGAGGGTGTCTAGCAATTTTCCAGGAGAATGGATTATTACATTGTTCCAGTAAGAAAAGAGTTCATTTCTCAGCGTTCAATTTTGACTGACAAAACAGATCAAAGATCTCTCGAGATGCATTTCAATTCCAATTTCCAATCCCCCTCAGTTCTGACTGTCTGAGTCAATATTGGGAGAGGAAGTGGAGGTTAACTGGTTAGTTATTATTGCGAAGGAAGAAGTCAGAATGAGAAGTGATTCTTACAAATCCCACCCCAAAAAACAAACAAAAAAAAGGAGGGGGGGGAATCCGTCAAAAGTATTTGTGACACTTTTTAGACAACCCTGTTTGCAGCACAGGGAGGATTCAGCCGGCTGTCGGATGAGACAAAAATAAACCTAGCAGAAACATTAAGTTTTTCAAAACAAGGCTGGAAAAGCTCATAAAAATAATGTTGCTCAGACGCGTTTTAAGAGGAACAGAATTACATCGACAAAATTATATGTTTTCCAGGTTTGGTTGGGGTGTTTTATTTTCCAAGGGGAAAAATTGCTCCTGCAGCAAAGCGAACTAGTGCCATCTAGTGTCATTTCTCGCCGCTCCGCGCGGGGCTGGCGGGACCGGCAGCCCCGGGAGAGTGGCAACATGTTTATTAACTGCTCGTTAAAAAAAGAAAAAAAAAATGCTTGCCAGCTAGGAGGAAGGTGGCAGAGGAAACTCTGGATGCCACTGAACTTACTTAAGGAGCCTAATTGGAAACAACCGAGTGCTTATTAAAGTCACTGACATTTCCATATGGAGTTCTCTTTGGGTCTGGTCATGAAATCACATGTGAAAATCTTTCCGAGTTGTGGTGCTAATCTGCCCTTGAATTTCTGCGTAATTTAGAATGCATCGTAAAGCTATGATCTTTTTCTTTTCTTTCCTTTTTTTTTTTTTTTTTCTTTTTGTNTTTTTTTTTTTTTTCCTTTTTGGTCAGTGAAAGCTTTCTGCCTCCCATTAATGGCAGCAGCCCAATATTAATTTGTAAGAATAGTGTTTGGGTTTGGATTACTTTTTTTTCATAGTAAGCAGCAATGTTTTCCTCAAAAACCCATTACAAATACAGGTGGTAAAACTTTGAGACAGTCCCGTGCTGTAGGACTGTCCTCTCATTTTATGTGCATACTCCGTGAAAAAGAAAACCTTCTTACAATGTCTGCAGATTAATAAAATGAAGCTCGAACCAGTAGGTGCATTTCTCACTTTGCGGCTTAGGTACCTTCACATATTTATGGTGTTAAGGTTGAAGAGCCATTTCATGCCTGTTTTAGTCTATGTGCTATAATATCTGGGCTGTGAACTTCACTCAAAGAGCTTTTACTGGTTTAGTTGGAGCCTGAAATGTTGTTTTCAGGTTTCTGAGAAGTTGGTAAAATCTAAATTTGGTGAAAAGTTGCCTGTGTGCTTATAACCTCTTGTTCCATTTTATAGTAGCATGGGAGTCTATAAACAGGAGCCTTGTATGCTGAGTGGCTGTATTCTTCTCTAGATCTATTTTTAAACCATTCTTCTGTTTGGCAAAAAGTGACACTTGGTTTCCATGTTTACAGCAGGCATTGGCAAACCTCAGGAGTTCACAGTTTGCAGTTTGGTTAGATCAGTATCCAAAAGTCAGGATCTGACCAGTAAGCTCCTTCAGACTACAAATTTAGACTACAATTGTAGTCCTCCTTTTTTTTTTTTTTTTTTTTTTTTAAATCCATGCTAGATTTTATGTGTTCTCATTGCTGCAGGATGCTGGCAACTAAAAGACACACACCCCTAAATCAGAGCAAGCGTATAGTCCTCAGGACTGCTTTAAAACCCTGGTAATCTCAGTGGAGCTTCACATCTAAACCGGAGGGAGAACTGAGGGCAATGGGAGAGGGGTAGGAAATTTTTGGTCTGTATCGTTTTCTTCCCTCTCTTTCTCCCGGTCAGTTGCTGCCTTTGGGCACTGTGTTCTGCGTAGCCATGAGGAATGTTGGACCCTTGTTTATGGAGGGGAGAGCCTGGGACGAGTGCGCTACAGGACAGTGGGTCCTGAAGAATGTGTCCTGTAGGACCAGGCACCCTCTAAAATGGGTCTGCTTAAATCTGTTTGGCTAAATATAGGGGCAAGGGGATGTCTCTCCTCTGGCCAAGGCACCCCAAGCTGTGTATGTGCCTCGTCCCATCCAGGCAGGATGCCAAAGCAGTTCCTTACTGCCAAAAATGAGCTGTGCCACCCTCAGCCCCCGGAGAACAGAAACAGGGAGGATTGGGCTGGTGCTGGCTGGTGATTTTCTGCCCTGGTGTGGGGTAGGAATGATCAGACACCTCCTTGGAGCCCAGAGGGGCCAGGGATCCATCTCAGCTGCTGGGGACACTTGGCTCCAGCTGCACCCCTCTGTCAGGTCGGCATCTCGGTGCAGGGCTCAGTGTTGACAGGGCACGGAGTCTGTCTCCTGTTTTCTGGAGTAGCTCCCTCAATTTCAGCTGGGACGTGGTTCCTGCCTTTTCTTGAATTGATATGCCAAATTGCTTGGGGTCGTTTGAAATGCTGAGGAAGGCTGGAGTCCTCCCTTCCCAAGGGCATGGACTGCCTCTGCCTCACAGCCAGAGCTCGGCTCCGTAGAGGGCAGGGGAGTCCTTTTTAGTAGCAAAACATTGGAGGCAGTTTTAGCGGGCTTGCCCCCTCCCTCATCTGCATTTTCTTCTGCAAAGACCAAAACAATGTGGAGACTTGAGCTGGGCCAGCTTTCAAGGGCAACCCTTTAAACCCTCTTTTGAAGTACAAACTAAAGTTTCCTGCAGTGCTTGAGAAAATATGTGGTTTTCCTGGTTCCAAATGCTGATAATAAACCCGTCCAGATAATGTATTGCATTTCCTAGAAACATTTGTTTGCTGGCAGGAAATTGGATCAGATTGAGACCGTTCGATAGAGCGAGTGCAATCCACTTACGGAAGGGGTACGGTGGAAAATACGCCAGGGCTTGCACTGGTGAAGCTGCTTTTGATCTGTGCTGATGCTGTGCACTAGAACTTCTCTCGGTCTCTTCTTGGGTTATTATTAACCCAGCCACGTTTTGGCCTAGACACCAACCAGAAGCTACTAAATTAATAAAACTCTGCTGTGACAGCTAAAGGACGCTTCGTGCCCCTGAATTGCGTGGTATCAGGAAAGCTGAGCTGAGTGCTTGCACACCCCCAACCAAAAGCATCTTCTTCACCATAGCGTGTAGCACCCATGACTCTTGGTGGGGGGAGGGGAGGGAAGCCACCTGCACCCCACCCCATTTTCTTGGTTGTCCCCCTGGTCCCTGTTCAGCAGAAACCAGGCATTCCTTGGCAGGGTGGAGAGGCAGCTGGTGCTGTGCCCTGGGCAGAGGGGATGTTCTTATGGGGCTGGGACCCTGCAGGGTGTGGGTACTGGGGAGGAGGGGGAGCAGGATGGAGCTTCCCCTGGGCGGGCAGTTTCGGAGCACTGTGTGGGATGTGGCTGTGGGGAAGGACAACTTCACCCAACCACCCCTCCAAGGTGGTGTGAGTCGGCGCTGCAGGCTCTGGAGGGGTAGGAGATTGGGGCCCAGGGAAGGGGAGTGATTGGTGCCCTCCTCCTGGCTATGTGCATGGGGGTGGGAGAAGGGTAAAGACCACAGGGGATCCCCTATCCAAAGAAGGATAGGGGAGCAAGGAGTTCCCTGTTGTGCACGGAGTTCGAGGAGGATGGATGAAAAAGAATTCCCTGTAACTGGGAGACTGGATGGATGGAGAGGCATGGCGGAAAGATTAACTGGGGAGGAATTCCCTGTTTCTCCCCTTTGCCCCGGGGTGAGGGAGCTGAGAGGGTCGTCCCTTTGCATGAAGTTGAACTGAAAGGGGTTCCCCCACGGCACCCTCCCCATGCTCATCAAGCTGGCTGCAGGGAAGGCAGAGCCAGCCTGGGCTTCTTTCCAGGAATGGGTTTTCTCGGGGAGGTGCCGTCAGGGAAGGGCTGTTCCCTGAACCGCTGGGGCAGACCCGTTGCCTTCCTGGAAGGCAGCAGCAGTGACAGTCCTATGTGACCACCCCCAAAATGGGCCCTGTGCCTAATCCGGACCTTCCTCCATCGGTACAGCAAGCCTTGGCATGCAGCCTCAAGCACTGCTGGAGAGCCCACACCTACAAGGTACTGGGCAGGAAAACTGGAAGGGGGCGCATGGGATGGTGCTCTGGCCCCAGCTGAGCCTGGGGAAGCTTCATGGGCATTGGGGAGGGGGGGGGGGGGGGGTGTGAAAACACATGCGTGGCTGCAGTGGTTTTTCCTCTTTCCTGTCAGGTCTCTGCTCCTTTCTGTCCCTTTTTCTGCTGGTCTCTGGTCCAAGCATCCTCCCGTGCTGGGGTACAGAGCTGGTGCTGTGCAGAGGCTGGGAGGGGCAGGGTTAACCCAACTTAGCACAGCAAGGGGAAGGAAAGCCCCTTTCCCTTTGCATGCCCACATCCTGCAACCAGGAACTGCTTGGGATGCACCTGCCTGACTCCCGGAGCTTTGTGTGTTTCAGCAGCACTGCGCTGGGAGGGATAATTTGGGAGGGAGTGGGGTGGCTGTGCTGGGGTTCCAGCTCTGGGAGAGAAGCCGTGTGTCTCCCCAGGCAGTGCTGTGGCCTCGCTGTGGGTAAGGGAATTTGGCGACAGCAGCAGCTTCTCACATGGTGCTCGCAGGTGCAGAGTTCATCTCACAGTTTGTAACTGTTGGTTTACAGATGGGTCACCTCCTCATGTCTGTGACACTGAGGTGGCTCCCCGGAGCCTGGGAGATTACAGCTGCCAATGTAGCCAAGGTTGGGATGCCACCTGGCTGCCCCAAATGCATGCATCTGCTCGTATGGACACATGGATGTGTGCTGGGCTCCTTGCAGAACAGCTTGAGTCCCTTGGTTTGCAACTGATGATAGTGAGTGGCTGGCAGTGAGCGTGTACAGAAAGGTCAGAGTCTGCAGTATTTGGGAAATGAGTCACTTTTTGTATGTGCGTTAAGTTTTAAGCTGGCCAGGCTCACGGTGGCTCTGAAGATTTGCGTTTGATGGGTGGAATGAGGCTGTAAGACACCCCTCTGGGTTTGTGTGTGATACCTTGCCTTAAATCTCATCTCTTCATCGTGGTGTCTCTGGGGATGTTAGGGGAGCTTGAGCTCCAGATCTGCACATCTCCCACAAGGGAGAGGGAAGATGACACTTGTGCTCACAGGGAGGGATGGGCTTTCTGCAAGTGCTGGGAGTCTTAGAGTCTCCATCCATCCAGTTTCTGGGGGTTGGTCCTCAAAGTAGTGTTATGAAGATCTTGGGGTTTGTTTGTTCACTTATTTACCTGCTGGGGTGACTGCCTGAGCATGACTGGTTTTAAGTAAATTTGGGAGGAATAGTATGAGTTCTGCAAGGCAGTGAACTCCTGGGTTCCTTGCTGTTCTGCCCCAGCTACACTGGCTGGAGACACAGCTTGTGGTTTTAGGGGAAGGCTATTGCAGCAGCAAGAGGAAGACGTTTGTTCTGGGTCCTCATCTGTCTCCACCACTGGCTTCCCATGCAGTCCTGGCCAAGTCACTTTGGTACTTGATATCTATATCCTCCCAAATCTGTTCAGCAGCCCCATCTTAGGGCATTTGCACCAGCTGGGGCATGTGGGTATTTTGACAAGGGCAGAAGGTGTTTTGGAGAAATGTATTCAGGCTCTTTCCAGGCTTCTGAGCAGAGTGGCAGATGTTTGTGTGTATGTCATACCTGTTAACAAGGTGCTGGGAATATGGCATGGGTCTTGAATGTGGCACCAGATAGGAATTCAGTCTTGGCACGGGAGGAGTTATCTCTGAAAGAAGTGGTGAGAAAATGCTCGCTTGACTTCCCTTCCCCACCTGCCTTTAAGTTCCTGAGTCATGGAAATGAAAATCTCCCTGGCATACGCCCATGGTTTGGCCTAGAGGGTGTGGAAGAAGTTATGATTGGATTCTCAAAGCCTGTGGTTGTGATAAGAACGTACTGTACAGGAAGAAACAAATGTTAACAAACCTTCTACTCTCCAGTAAGGTTATCTCTAGCTTTTATCCAACTGATACTCAAGCAAAACAGCCAGTTTGTGTCTTGCCATGGCCAATTCATAGTTACCAGCTAATGTGGCATTTTGTTTTCTTGTGCTTTATTTGTAGGTTTGAAAGAAACTTTTGGACTGTGAATTGAGGCATTGGGTATGTACATTTAAATTTTGTGCTTTCCCTCCTAACCTCCCTCCCCCTTCCCTTTAACCATGTGGAATGAAATGTTTCATTAGACCCAGCTGGAATTTGTTTTCAGAAGAGCAGCTGCTCTGTAGAAAATGCTGTACATTCATATGTTGGTGGAGAGGGAGGAGGAGTCAGGATTATGGGAGGGGGTTGATCATGGAGGAATTTCATGCTGAAGGTGCACGTTCCAGCCCAAACTTCAGGCAGGGAGATATGGGCCATCTTGGGCGTTAGTTGGGAGGACACCTCTGAGATAGGACAACAGGGGTTGTGTTTGGGGAAGGCTTCATTTCCTCGACTAACCCAAGCCTTGCTTGCTAGGAGAGACTGGGCTATGGTGTGGGTAGCAGCCCAGCAGGTTAGATGAGTTCTACTCCTTACCAGTTCATTGGGAAACTGTGGACAGGTCTTCTCCAGAGTGGCCACCACTTGAGAGTAGGAAGGTAGTTTCCTATGGGTGAGGGCTGTTGCTCCACTGTGGGCTGGATTTTTTCTGAATGTCGAAATCGTTCAGCTTCAGTTGGTACCTTAAGGCTTGTTTTGAATCCTGTGTCTGAATTTACAGCCAGGCATCAGACAGGTGAGGGGGATGGCTCCCAAGGAAGATCTGAGAGCTAAGAGCTGTGTTGGAACCTTCCTGGAGATGAACCTGAATGGGAGGAGTGGGCTGGGGTGTGGCTACCATGGGTGAGGCAGGGAGAAAGAGGAGACAGTGAGCTAATCCTCAAAGGGGTCTGGCCACCTTCGCTCATCAGCTTGCAGGGTGGGATGAAACATGCCAGGTCTTGCTTTCAGCCATGGGACCTCGCTAGGAAGACTGGCAGAAGTATGGTGTGGTGCAGAGCTGATTGCTTTGGGACCAAGGAGCTGGGGCTGCCCCTACAAGGGGCAATTGACCTGTCCCAGGGCAGCAGCTGTCTCTTCACAGGGTTTAGAGTACTTGCCTGGCTGTTCCTCCATTCTCATTTTCCTCCTGCTTCTGTTCTGAGCAGACTCAAGATGGCCTCACCAGCAGACAGCTGCATCCAGTTCACCCGCCACGCGAGCGATGTCCTCCTCAATCTCAACCGCCTTAGAAGCCGGGATATCCTGACTGATGTTGTCATCATTGTGAACCGGGAGCAGTTCAGAGCCCACAAAACAGTCCTGATGGCCTGCAGGTGAGAGCAGGGTCTTTCCCTGCCTCTTCCTTGCCCCCTCAACCTTTGGCTGTCAGCAGCACTGCTTCTGTCCTGAGAGGGCTCATGGGGTTCAGACAGAGAAGCAGCGGCAGAGAAGCAGAATTGAAAGGGGATGCCCAGAAATTTGTACCTGTAATAGGATTAGAGCTGAGATGTCTTCCCTCCAGCACACTGCCCTCACCTCTCTCCTATTGTGCCCACATTTGCCCACAGACAGCCCATGGAGACAAACAGGAGTGCAGCAGATGTGGCACATCCCTGAGAGGGGAGGAGAGGGAGGGCTGAATGCTCACTGGGATGAGAGAGTCCTCTGTGACTGAGGTGTCCCCTGCCACTGCTATTTTTAGAGCTATTACTCCCTGGCTCCCAGACTGCTGCCTGCTCCCATCTTTGTTGATTTTTTTTTCAAAGCCTGATGGGGTCTGAAATCCCTTTCCAGCCCTAGGATTGCTGGAATTGCTTCCTACTGAACACTAGTTAATATCCCACCGTTTCCCAGTTCAATTACGGCGGATGCCTTCCAGGGTCTCTTGCGGACAAGGTATAAAGATTTGAAAAAGCCAAACTTTGACTATTGAAACATCTGAAAAATGTTTTTGCCAACATTCCCTTTTTTTTTTATTATTTTTCTGGTTTAAGAGTGAGCATGGCTGCCCCAAGAGACTTCTGAAAGAAATGAATCACAGTGGAAAGGGGGTGGTGGTAAGAACAACAATGGAGAAAAAAAAAGAAAGGGGGAATTTCTAACTGGAGGCAGTGGGGAGTTGTTGAGCAGGTGAGATCTAAAAGCAGGCTGTTCCAGTTGGGAAAAGTGCAGTGCAGAAGACGCTTACTAAGCTGAGAAACCAAGCTTGATAATAAGGGGGAAGCTCAGGGAATTCTGTAATTACCTCCTCCTCCCTTCCCATTCATGAACCCCTCTGTACTCAGGGATTTCAGACAAATTCTTTCTTCCTCTGAATTGTCATAACACTTGTATTCTCTACTGTCTCCTCTCTGCAGTGGCCTCTTCTACAGCATCTTCACTGACCAGCTCAAGTGCAACTTGAATGTCATCAACCTGGACCCTGAAATTAACCCTGAGGGGTTTTGCATCCTCTTGGACTTCATGTATACATCCCGCCTGAACCTGAGGGAGAACAATATCATGGCTGTGATGGCCACGGCACTCTACCTGCAAATGGAACATGTGGTTGATACCTGCCGAAGGTTTGTGAAGTCTAGGTGAGTGCCATGGGTGTTTGGGTGGGCAGAGGAGGAACTAACAGTATCTGCAAATGTGTTCTTACGGGCTGAAAGTGACTGTGTCTCCCTCCTTTTTTCCCTGGTTCCAGTGAAGCAGAGATGGTGTCTGCTATGAAGACCCCAAGGGAAGAGTTTTTGGCTGGACGTATGCTGGGCCACCCAGAGGTGATGGCTTATCGGAGCAGAGATGTCTCAGAGAATGGCATGCCTCTCCAAAATGGGTCCCTCTGCAATGGGAGGGCCTTTGCACCTGGATTGATCAACAGTTTGTCTGGATCCCCCATTTCCTACCATGGATACAGCCCTCTCCCTCTAAATAGCTTCCTTGTGGATGATGAATTGCGAGAGATGAGGATGCCTCTTTCTGAACTCTCAAGGGCAGGTGCCTTCCCCAAGGAGAGGATCCTGCCGTGCGACAGCTCCAGGACAATCCCCACCGAGTACGTAAGAACCATCACTGATATCTCTGCCAACATGTGCCACGCTACCATCTATGCTCCAAAAGAAGGTGCTGCTGAAGAAGCCAGGAGTGACATGCACTACAGTGTAGCCTCTGGCCCCAAACCTGTCATCCCTTCAGCTCGGAACAACCCCTATTTCCCTTGTGACAAAGTGGCCAAAGAGGAGGAGCGGACCTCTTCAGAGGATGAGATCAGCCAGCACTTTGAGCCCACCAACACCCCTCTGGACCGCAAGGGACTCATCAGCCCCCAGAGCCCACAGAAGTCAGACTGTCAGCCCAACTCACCAACCGAGTCCAGCAGCAGCAAGAATGCCCGTATTGGTCAGAACTCCAGCTCCCTCTTCACCAAGAGCCCCACAGACCCCAAAGCCTGCAACTGGAAGAAGTACAAGTTCATTGTCCTCAACTCTCTCAATCAGAACACCAAGCAAGACAGTGCTGACCAGAATGAGATGGGGACCCTCTCTCCTCGCACCTACGTGCCCATGTCCACTTGCCAGCAGTCCATGGAGCCGGAGCATCTCAATGTGCAATCTCCCACCAAGATAAGCGTGAATGGAGAAGACTCTACTATCCCTCAAGCGAGCAGACTCAACAATATTGTTAACAGGTGAGAATATTTTTACCCCCCCCACCCCTCTCTCCTGAGGAACAGGTATTCCTGAGTTGTTGAAGAGGGTTTGGAAGTTGTGAAATATCTATAGCATTGATATGGGAAGTCCAGTCCTGAGCAGATGGAAGCCTCTGCATTTGGTGGAGTGCTGCTAGTGACATCGGCTGGGTACCTACTCTCCCCACTGTAGTGGGGACTGCCAAAGGATAGGGGAACATTGGTTTTGAATCCCTGGCTCTGGTGGCTCTGGATGATTTCTTTGGAGCCTGGATTTACCTACCCTGGCTTCCACCAAACTCCATGTGCCTTGAGCTTTTGGCTGACTGTAAGCATTGGAGTGGCCAAAGTATCAAGGAACAAAATTATTGTAACCTAAACGTTCCTAAAGAGCTTTGAGGTCATTTGGTTATGGGCACCTGAAGGATTGAGGCTCAAGGACCTGTTGTTGATCAGGGCTGTGCTGTGCATCTCGCCCCAGAGTGTCCCTGTAAAACATGACTGTCCCTTGTGTTTGGAGGGGTGCAAATAAGGGACCTGTAGCTCAAGCCTTCTCATGTTGCTGTCGTTCCACAGGTCCCGGGATGGGTCCCCTCGGAGCAGTGAAGGGCAGTCCCCACTGTACATGCATTCGTCAAAGTGCAGCTCCTGTGGCTGCCAGTCTCCACAACATACTGAGATGTGCCTTCATACCCCTGGCTCAAACTTTGGAGAAGAGATGGGGGAAACCCAGTCTGAATACTCTGACTCCAGCTGTGGTGAGTCTTGCATCCCTGGTCATCTTCTTCAACCAGCAGTGAGGAGGGCTGTGCAGTCTAGGGGCCCATCGCCCGGTGCTCTGTGACCAAACATGCTGGCAGACCTATCCCTGTGCTGGTGGATCCCACAGTGCTTTAAAGTCCTCTCTTAACTCCCTAACCAGCTGTGTGCATGCATGCATGTGGGGGACACATGCACATTGGAATTACTTCCTTCCTCCCTTTCCCCAGCACCATCCAGATACCTTGTGCAGGGAGTTAGTCACCTGCTGCAAACCTGGCAGCTAAGAACAGGAAACAAGGGCACCCCACCCCACCAGTACCACAGGAGAACAAGCTTTACAGATGTAATGACCCTAGTGGGGATTGGGCAAGATGGAATGTTTCATGCATCTGTCATGGTATCTTTATTATCGGGGAGCCCAATGCACACATCTGGGGAAATGCAGATAATGAGGCTTGCAATCTTGTTGCAAAACCCTTCAAGCCCAGAAACAAGTATCTGTGAACTCATCTGCCTGTAGCTCAGTGAGGGGGAATGCAGGATTGCCGCCTGTAGTGTGGGCGGAGATCCGTGGAGGGAACCCCTCTGTGATGATGCTCAAAGCTGTACACAGTATTTAAGAGTTGGGCACGCTCCTACTGAGGGAACCTACCTTGTGATTTGGGTGATGATTGTCTTCCCATGCTCAAGGCAGACCTCTCTACATGTAAAGGTTTAAGACCTCTAAAGGTGCTGGAGTTGCTCTAGAGCTGAGCATCCTTTGGAGGATGCCTGATAACTCAGGTGCTTTTGTGGACCTCTTTGAAATATGTCCAGGTGACATGCTGGCTTCCTGGAAGCACCCTGTGTAGCACTAGCAGAGATAGCTAGCTCATGATGATTTTGCTCATTCAAACCGTGCACCTTGTTGCTGTGTGCACAAGAAGGTCGGGAGGTGACAGCACAGTGCAAGCACCATTGACTGTGAATGTCGGCACTTGGCTGCTTGTTCCAAGACTTGCCCTGGCTGCCCCTGCCCTCCATCCTAAATCCATCCCATGGCCTATCAGAGAGGTGGCCCATGCATTGCCCATCTCATTACTCTCCTCTCTGTCCTCTCAGAGAACGGAGCCTTCTTCTGCAATGAGTGTGACTGCCGGTTCTCGGAGGAGGCCTCTCTCAAGAGACACTCTCTGCAAGTGCACAGTGACAAACCCTACAAGTGTGACCGCTGCCAGGCCTCCTTTCGCTACAAGGGGAACCTCGCCAGCCATAAAACCGTCCACACAGGTACAGTGTTTGCCATGGGGACAACTTACTGGAGAGGTTGTGTGTTAGTTGGTGTGCAGGCCTTTATAGCTGCGTTTGTCCTGGGTGCAGCATCCTCTGCTCTGTGTTACAAGCTATCCCTGATGGGAAGAGCAAGGTGCTTTTCTTAGCACTGCCAGGGAGCCCTTGGACCGAGTGCCAAACCTGGGAATGGGGAAGATATCTGCCCTGCAGTAGGGATGGAGCTGAAGCTTCTTTGCTGTAAAGCACTGGGGGGCACCACTGTTTCTAAAGGTGTCTCACAAAATGAATGACTGGAAGCAGATGCGTGACTTCCAGGTAACTTTGTGGTAAACTTAAGCAAAAAAAAAAAAATTAAAAATAGTCAAAAGAACATTTAGGGAGAAGTCTGATTTATTTTTACATCCTAGAAATCCAGATCATATCTAGCTTGGCATAAACTCTGCTGATGGGAAAATCTGTGAATGGATGACTGTGAATCAGCACAATGAAAGCTGAGAAAGGAAGGGGATATTAAGGGTTTAGTCATTTGCTGACAAACCCAAGGCTTATTTTATTTCATGCTTTTATTAATGCTTTACTTGTCGACAGCCAGTTCACCAGCTGGGTAAGGGAAATCGGGGCTGACGATTCAGTACTGCTGCACTAAATTAGACCTAAATTCCTGCAGTCTCAGCTGAGCTCCAGGAGGGCTGCACAGGTGGATAAGACAACACAAGTGCCAGGGCAGGGTTCAAGGGTGCTTACTGACAGCTGTAGGGAGATGTAGGTGCCAGCCACTATCCCAGGGCCAGGAGCAACGATGCTGTTAATCCTTGCTGGCAGAGCTGCCTGACTTTGTCTTGCCCTGAAGGCTGCAGCTTCCAGTCCAAAAAAGAAAGCTCTCCTGATCTCACCCTGCTCTGGAGACACCCCAAGCTGTCCTAACAAATGCTGTTTGTCCACAGCCATCTCCAAAAGGGACAGGAGTCAGGGCTTGTGCTTCATGCCATGGAGTCCAGCACCTGAAGGGACTTAGTTCTGGGGAGCATTATGGATCCTGGGTGCTGAGCATACCTGTACTTAAGCCCTCACCATTTCTTTTGGGCTCTGCAGGAGAAAAGCCGTACCGCTGCAACATCTGTGGGGCACAATTCAACCGACCAGCCAACCTGAAAACCCACACACGCATCCACTCTGGAGAGAAACCCTACAAGTGTGAGACTTGCGGGGCCAGATTTGTCCAGGTGCGTATGGCCTCTGTGATCTGCAGTTCTGGGGAGATGGGATGTGGCTGGACCTTCTGCCCAAGACTGGTGATACATCGTGGCAGGGAGGAGGCTGGTATTGATCCAGCTCACTACCTTGGGAAGCTCTTCCCATGGTGTTGTAGGGTAAATATGGACCTTAATGTCCATAGGGGCAGTTTGGCTTAGTAGGAAGCCTCACTGCTGTTTGCAGCTACTCTGCTCCATTTGCTCTTAAGGATTGGAGATAGCAGACCTCAGACACATGTGGCCCTGACTCCCAGCTAAAACCTAATAGAGTAAAAAAAGATGTTTGGGCAGAACCCCCATTCCCATGGGGGTGCCCTTGATCCCTGGTGCTGTGCTGACCCAGAGCTGCTCTCTCCAGGTGGCCCACCTCCGTGCTCACGTGCTCATCCACACCGGGGAGAAGCCATACCCCTGTGAGATCTGCGGCACACGCTTCCGGCACCTGCAGACCCTCAAAAGTCACCTTCGAATCCACACAGGAGAGAAACCGTATCATGTGAGTGGCCCTGCTTTTTGAGGGTGGAGGGGGAATCTCAGCTAGGACTGGGGGGGGATGCTGCCAAATCTGGGGGGCTGGGAAGACAGGATGGCATTCACATGGGCTGGTTGCAGCACCCCAATACCCCTCACCAGCCTCATGAGGCCCCAGGCCAAGGTCACATACTGCTCCTCATGCCCCATCTCCCTCTCGTGCATTAGCTGATGCCAAGAGGGTATTTTGTCAGGACTGGCTGTGGCTGACATGCAGCCCAGGCTTGGCTACATCTTAGCTGCTCTTTTCTTCCACCCCATCTGGAAGAAGGTCACACTTCTTCAAATAGCTGTGGCTTAAATAACAGCTGCCTGCAGTGTGCAGGGGTGGGGGAAAGGAGCAGACAGCCTGGCCTGAGCTCCCCTTGGCTGGTGATACCTGCACCCAGTGAACAGCCTGCCTGGCCTTGCTTGCAGCCCTGTGGGCTCCCAGTTCTTTGCTGGGGCTATACTTGCTTTCACCATCTGCTGAGGGAATCAAAGCAGTGATTATCATCCAAACATCCCTCTGGAGCCATCCAGCTTGGCAGCGGTCAAAAGCAGCTCCCGAAATAGCCCTGTAGTTGGTTTGATCATCTAGATATGGAGCTTGGTGCTATGTCCATTAAAGCCAGGGTCTTCTCCCAAGGGATTTTGGCCTTTGTTCACCCCATAAACAATATATGCTGCTGAAAGCCTGGGATGGAGTGCCATCAGGTGCCGCTCCTCCCACCATGTTCCCACTTTTCCTCTCGTCCACCTGTATAATGGGTGCAGCATGCTGGGATCACTGGTAGGGGAAACAGGCATTTGTTGTGGGCCCCCGGCCCCGAAGGGAAGGACATGTCCCCTACTGTCACATTTCACACCCTCTACCGTTGCCTCTTACCCCGCAGTGTGAGAAGTGCAACCTGCATTTCCGCCACAAAAGCCAGCTGCGGCTCCACCTCCGGCAGAAGCACGGGGCCATCACCAACACCAAGGTGCAGTACCGCATCTCCGCGAGCGAGGTGCCTCCAGAGCTCCCCAAGGCCTGCTGAAGGCACAGGATTTCCCAGGAGGAGGTCGTCTTGGGGGGGCCAGAGGGGGAGAAGCTGTCCAAAGGATACTTGCAACACTTTAAAAGGAAAAAAAAAAAAAA